>JAWZYT010006734.1:0-40968 GCA_034508575.1 Petrolisthes manimaculis
ATGTGTATGTATATGTGTATATGTGTGTATATGTGTGTATTTATATGTCTTTATATTTATGTGTGTATGTGTCCTTGTATGTATTTAAGTTTCATTTAATTGCGTCTTTGTTTTTTGTTTTCCTGCTTTCACTTGTGTTCATTCTCATTTTATCATTAGTATTTTATGTTACATGTATATTTTCAGCCTCCCAGCTGCTACTTTTTAATAAACCGATTATTATTATTATTATTATTATTATTATTACAATTCACTCACTCTCTTACGCACACACACACCCACTCACTCTCTATTACACACACACAGACACACACTCACTCACTCTCTATTACACACGCACACACACAGCTCATATTTACACATACATATAATACCACATCTTCAGTAAATGATCAACACTCTATATAATATTATTTATCATGAAACAGGATAAACATTAAAAAAACTGTAAGGATAATACTGTATATAATTATTGTAATGTGTTCTCAATCTAATTTACTGATGATGATGGAAGTAGTGAAGTGACTGAGGCAATACATTCATCATCATAATGAGTCCAGTTCCTCCTCCTCTTTGTCATAATCGTTCGTGTCACTATCATCACAATTATTTTATGAGGGTACTTCAGTGTTTATTTTTGGTCAATCTGGGGCTACTGCTGATTCCTCCTAACTATTCCAAGCAACAGGACACCAGTATATTTGTTATTTTAGTCCAGTTCCTTAGCTAAAGTTTCGAGGAATCAAGGCACTCTGATGTACCGTTGGACACATGAATAGGTGGTACAGCCCATGCAGGTGAAAAATACTTATCCCATTTGAGTAACCAGTGTCAATTATCAGGTATATATATACTTGCTTTTTATTACCATCCTCAATACTGACTTCTGCCCTGTTGTCTCCTATTTGGCACTAAGGAACTTGATATTGGGAGAAATTGACCATCTTTCACTTGGACTGTACCACCCATTCATGTGTCCAACTGTACAGTACCAAATGTATACTCTCCCCTCAAGCCATGGACCCCCTAGAAGGAGATAAATAGACAGAGAAGAAAAATTTATCATGCTGTATTCAGGACTCTTAATTTTTTCCCTCCTCAGCGTCCCTTCTCATTGTATTCTCACCCACGACACCTGCACAAGACAGTCACACAAGAGAACCCAAGGAAGCAAAACAACAGAAGCCTTAGAAAACAAAAACAGACCAACCAATTCTCCAATACTTGAAGACGTAAAACCACATAAGATACCCTCTCTCTCTCTCTCTCTCTCTCTCTCTCTCTCTCTCTCTCTCTCTCTCTCTTCTCTCTCTCTCTCTCTCTCTCTCTCTCTCTCTCTCTCTCTCTCTCTCTCTCTCTCTCTCTCTTCTCTCTCCTTCTCCTCTCTCTCTCTCTCTCTCTCTCTCTCTCTCTCTCTCTCGTTTGTCTGTCTCCCTCACTCTTTGTCTGTGTTTTCTGTCTGTATAAATTTTATAACCTTTTGCTGCGAAATTATTATACTGTTCTGTTTCTTTGTCTGTGTGTTTCTCCATTTTTATTTTCTTTATTTCTCCTCTCTATCACGTTTTATTAATAATTTTTGAATGGGTAAACTGTGTCGTAGATTTTTCCCTTTTTATGTTTATGCATATCGTGTGGGTACATGTGAAGTGCACACTACATCTCAGGTGCCCCCATTAAAACACCCCACACACACACACACACACACACACACACACACACACGATATATGAAAAAAAAGAGATCTAGCCAGGGTTCATTCACCTCATAACTTCCACCTCAGGCAACACCACACACACACACACATTCACGTCACTCGTCAACATCCCAAGCAACAAGGGCTCGTTAATCCCACAACTGAGAATCGCTGATCCTTCCAAGCCTCCGCCAGCTAAAGTTTGTTTATCTCCCGACAGATTTCCTAATCCCCGACCACTGCAAGCTAGGACAATAATTCCTCCTTTCGTGTTTCCTGGTGTGTCCTTCCTGCCTGCCTTCCTACCTCCCTTCCTGCCTGCCTTCCTACCTCCCTTCCTGCCTGTTTTCCTACCTCCCTTCCTGCCTGCCTTCCTACCTCCCTTCCTGCCTGCCTTCCTACCTCCCTTCCTGCCTGCCTTCCTACATCCCTGAAATTTCCTACCTATTTTTCAGTATATTTGTCATTTTCCCCTTCCTATCTGTCAGTTTTCTTGCTTACCTATACTCTCCTGCCTAAAGTATCCTGCTTCTTCCCTTACTTGTCTGCCTCCTCGACTGTCTCTGCTTTCTTTATGACCTTCGTTTCCTCCTGCTTCCCTACCAACCCACCTTCTCTACTCATCATTTATTCTGCTCCTTCCCTACTTTCATACACGTAGTTAAGTATGTACCTTCTAGTGTTTTTCCCTCGTACTTTTCTACTTCTCTTCCCTCTCACTCCTCCCTCCTTTCAATCCGGTATTTTTCCCTCCCTCCCTATCCTCTCTCCCTCCCTCCCTTCTCATCCCTCCCTCCTATCCCTCTCATACCTCCCTCCCTTCCAGTGGTTTTCCCTCCCTCCCTCTCTCTCGTCCCTACCTCCCTTCCCATGTTTTTCTCCATTCCCTCCCTCTCTCTTTCCCTCCCTTCTCTTCCCGTGTTTTTCCTCCCCTTCCCATCTCCCTCCCATCCCTTCCCCTCCCTTCCCTTTCCGTGTTTTTTCTCCATTCCCTCCCCTCTCTCTTTCCCTCCCCTCCCCTCCCCTCCCCTTCCCTTCCCTACGTGGTATAGCATTCTGAGTCAACTACGTAGCCGACCGTGTGAGAAACTGATCCTTCCTGTTGACGTTGTGGTGTGTGTTTGTGTTTGTGTTTGTGTTGAGTCTCGCACCACGCCCCTGTGTTGCCTCTCACTTGCACACACACACACACACACACACACACACACACACAGACAGACTTACACACAGACATACACAAGCATACAGAGACGTACACACACACACACACACACACACACACACACACACACACACACACACTTATGTTTACGGGCTGCTGAAGACGAAACACAGCCGGTAAATATGAGTGAGTGAGGAGTGAGTGAGTGAGTGAGAGGCTGGTAAACTCGGCAGGCAGGCTGAGTAATTGTGAGTAGTGAGTGACTGGAGGGCTATCTCACATTTTTACCCGCATACAAACAAGCCGTGTAATATGTGACGAGAGAGAGAGAGAGAGAGAGAGAGAGAGAGAGAGAGAGAGAGAGAGAGAGAGAGAGAGAGAGAGAGAGAGGGAGAGAAAAGAGGTGTGTGTGTATGTGTTCTACTGCAAAAACTTCAACAAATTTTGGTTAATTAGTTAGTTTCGTTAGCTTAAAAACATATTTATTTACTCACTCACGCAAAGGTAAACAGTTAAACTAAAGGAAAAAAAAATGGATTTACACAACATCTTTATAACCTACTATATTGTTCCGTGATAAGCAATCAGTGCGATACACTATTGTTTTACCACTACCACTACCACCACCACCACTACCACTACCACTACCACCACCACTACCACTACCACTACCACCACCACCACCACTACCACTACCACTACCCTCGGCTTTATTTCAAGGCTTATAATTTTTGTATATATAATCTCTATCGATGAATGATTAACAATTGATGATAAGGCGAGTAATGATTGGTTATCCTGGATCGACAGATTGATAATGATGATGATGAGTTGAGATATTATGTATGAGCCATATTCAAGGAGAACCGTGGTGTATACGATGGCGTGGTGACGGTACGATGGCTCTGTTGTTGTTTGTCTATGGAGGTTTTGTGGTGGAGGGGGTGGAGGAGGGTGGAGGTGGTAGTGTGGATGAGGTGGAGGTGGAGGGGGGGAAGGTTTTATGGTGGAGGTGGTGGAGGTGGTAGTGTGGATGAGGTGGAGGTGGTGGGGTGGCGGTTTTGGTAGGTGGTGGTGAGATGAAGTAGGTAGTGGTGTGGAGGGGGTGGAGGTTTTGTGGTGGAGGGGTGGAAGTTTTGAGGTGGTGGTGGTAGTGGAGGTGGAGGTGCAAGTGTCAGGGCGTCGTTGAGAAATGTGTGAGTGAGTGGCTGGAGGTGGTGCCATAATGCCCCCATCAGTCTCACTCCTGCTGGTGGTGGCGTGAGGCAGGGCTGGGGGCGGCCTCCTGAATAATGATTTGGGGGGGAAGGGGGGAAGCTGGTGAAGGTGATGGTGGTAATGAAGGTGTGGGTGGATACTTGTGGTGATAATCTATGAAGGTTATAAAGATAATGATTAATAATATTCTACAAAATAAGGATAAGATTTTTTTGTGTGAAATTCGTGTTCCGTGTGTATGACCACCTCCGCATCAGGTTTATCTCGCGCGCGCGTGTGTGTGTGTGTGTGTGTGTTCGAGAAATTATGGGTACGTTTGACCCCGTGTGCCTGTGTTGTGTCTCTGTATGTGTGTGAATGTTTTCCTCCCGTGTGTACTTGTACCTGAGTGTGTGGGTACGTGTTTTCCCTCCTCCTCCTCCTCCTCCTCCTTCTCCTCCTCCCCCTCCTCCTCCTCCTCCTCCTCCTCCTCCTCCTCCTCCTCCTCCTCCTCCTCCTCCAACCATCACCCGCCTCATCAAGGAAGTTCCCACCACCAACTAATTTATAAGAAACTACTGAGGGTTCGTGGCTGGTGGACGAGTGGATGGGAGGGAGGGAATGCTGTGGGGGAATACAAGAACTTTGGGGGGCTGAGGAGGAGGAGGGGGGGAGGGGTTGTTGGAAGGGTGCTGAGGGGGAGGACTGGAGATTGACTTGTTGGCGACAGAATGGGAAAGAAATGAGGTCATCAGAATCTCACAAGGAAATATGCATCTGGTGAAAATTAGTTTGGTTCTCTCGGCCACAACTCTCCTTACTTGTATAGGTCACTTGTTTGGGGGGAAATAATTGGAGGGCGTCTGATTCCCCCCCCCCCCCCCCGACTATGCGAGAACACATACCACTTCAGGAATCAGGATAAAGGCAGGGAATATGTTTTGATGGATGGAAATGATGACTATAGTCTGTCTCATACCATATCACCTACATACTATTTTCATTCCTGCCTTTTTCTTACGTTTTCTTACAACATCACTCACTTCATGGCGTTTATCTGTGCTTCGTTTCCACATCACCTGACCCTAACTGTGCATACGTGGATATTCTGGGTGGGGGTGGGGGCCTGCACGAGACATGAGGCTACAGGGGATTTTGTGTGTGAGGGGAGGGGAGACATACACGACGGACACTGACGCTGAAATACACGTAAGAAGACACTGGCCAAGACGACCCACACCACACCAGACACAACACGACACTACACGACCAGCTGCTCCAACACTAAGCAGGACAACCCACGCCCAGGATCCAATAAATAATTATATAGGTGGATCCTGCCCTCGCCAAGACACATCACACACGACTAATTTTTATATATAGACTCGCTGCTCCAACTCTCAACTCGACCCACACACCACACCAGACACGACACAACCCCCTGCTCCAACACTCAACAGGACATACACACGCACCCAGCCACCCCCCCCCCACACACATACACACCAAACACACACACACCAAACACGCACACACACACACACACACACACATACACACACATACCAAACACAACCTGCTGCTCCAACACTAAACAAGACAGCCACACCACCTCACCAGGAAACTAAGAACCCTGTCTGTCTATACTCGAAATGTGTCGTCGGTGTCTTGTTGTGATGTTATTGTTATTGACATTTGGCTTGGTTACTTGATCTCCTTTTATAGTACAGAAATAAAGCTGAACAAGGGTGGAGATCAGTTTTTTTTTTTTTGTGTGTGTGTGTGTAATGAAGCTGAACAGGAGAGACGATCCTTCTGTGTGTGTGTGTGTGTGTGTGTGTGTGAGTGTAAGCCAACCTACATACTACAAGCGGTGGTGTGTGATTCCGTGTGATGTATGTACAGTGCCAGAGCGAGTCATTGTTCGGATTTAATAGCCAAACCGGGTCAAACACAGTGTGGGGTTGTTTACACACACACACAACAAGTCCCACACCCCCGTGAAAAATATATATTGACGCTGGTGGTCGTTCTATTTTTGCACGTACACACATACAGCAGCAGTGTACAGCAGTAAATTGTGTAGGGCTGTAGGAACATATAAAATTAATACACACTCTCGAATCCACGTAAATGTATAGAAAAGATAATGTATGAATGAACTTCTTGAAAACTTACATTAATAATAATAATAACAATAATAACAATAACAACAATAACAATAACATTAACAACAATAATAATAACAATAACGATAACAAAAACAATAATGATGATTATGTTAAAGATACCGGTCATGTCACGGAAAGGAGAAATACATTTGATTACAACCCTTCCTTGGTATTTAAGTTAGTCTTTATTTACGTTAAAGATAGACTAAATGCAAGGACTGAAAAAACCTGACAATATCTTAAAAAACATTATTAATATTTCCAACACCAATAAACCAAACTACCCGGCCACACGTTACATTAAATAAAAGTTAAGCATCTCTGATATATAGGTACTGCATTATTATTTGTATTAATTAAGGGACCCCGTGTCAGGAAATTGGAGGTTAGTGAGTCCTTCAAATATTTGCCACGAAACACCACCAGGTATAGTCTAGTTGTGAGTTTGTTTCATGGCATAGTATTGGAGGAATCAGAAACCACCACGTCTCATATACACAATCATAGGTTCTTTTAATTCATGAGATTGTTTTGTACTTTATCTTTGAACGCGACACGACATCCGAGCCACGAACGAGTCACGGTATTAAACTGACAAGACGCAGCTCCTCTCTATATATACAGTACATTCATCTGGGAAACCATACAGGGTCGAGTGTAGGAAGGGACAATAAGTTTCCCCATCAGAGCAGTCACGGTGTGGCTTCATGACGGGGCAATACACTGTCGGTGGTGTGGTGACAGACAGACAGACAGACAGACAGACAGACAGACAGACAGACAGACAGACAGACAGACAGACAGACAGACAGACAGACAGACAGACAGACAGACAGACAGACAGACAGACAGACAGACAGACAGACAGACAGACAGACAGACACGTGTTGGTACGGTACATTATTTATATATTTTTTTATTTTTCGTTTCATCACTTCAAGCTAATTTTATGTTTTTTTCCTTTTCATTAATTTATTCAAGGTGATGTTGACTTATTTATCTTTAATATCTACAAACTCACTGTGATATTTTCCCTTTTCATTAGTTAATCTAAGGTAATTTTGTGGCTGCATGGTGGAATTAATATCTCTTACACTTGTTCATTCCTTACTGTCCCTCCTTTCCTTTCATTTCCTTTGTGCTTTCGGTTTCATCTCTCTATCACCTCCTCCTTCATCCTACAAGGTCTTCTGGGACTAGGGCGGTCTTCTTTCATCCTGAGATCAAATACTTCACTGTTTTCTAAGTCTTGGAGGTCAAAGTAAATGAGGGTTCACCTTTTCAAGACCGGCCGTTGGGGGAAAAAAAGGCTTAACTCTTGAGCCAGACTTATTATGGGCTAATGAAGCGGATGAAATTAACTCTTACGCTTTTTACTGACGCAAAGAGGATCAAGCGTTTAGATTATCGGAGTCCCTGTTAAAATAAAGTAAAAGATATCGCAGTATCTTTTAATATATATATATATATATATATATATATATATATATATATATATATATATATATATATATATATATATATATATATATATATATATATATATATATATATATATATATAGTGTTGTTGTGGGACAGCTGGTAGTGTGGTGATTGGTTGGTTCAAACAAACTGGTCGCTGATTGGCTTCTGGGAGATGGTGAGAGACATGACCAGTCTAGTGATTACTTTCTGGGCCGGAGGTTTGTTGGTGATGGTCGTGTATGGAGTCGAATCCAATTTGGCAGGAGAATTCTCAGGCACCAGTGGTCTGTGATGTGGGAGGAATATACTTGACAATGATATATGTCAGGACTTGAAAAAAATATATTTATGAATTTTCTCAAAACTCTCTTTACTGGAGTCGGCAGTGAGATCCAGATGCATCCCAGAATAATGAATACATCTAGAACATCCAGGTTTGAGTTGTCTTGGGGCTGATGGTATAAATAATTCAGTCTGTTTGTTACCTGTATCTCTCTGTATGATTTCTAAATTATTATGATTATATACCTAGTAACACACCTAACCCTACACACACCCAGACACAGACACAGACATACACACACCCAGACACAGACACAGACAGACACACACACACCCACACGGCCAGGCAATCAGACCAAAAACCTAGAGTGCTTGTTTCTCACACCGGGCAAGAACAAGCACTAAAGGAAAATAAAAAAAAGAACGACAATAAAAGGAATACATGAAAAAAACTATACATTTTTTTTCATGCAACGTGACGCGTCGGGAGAATTGTTGAGAGCTGCAACATGATCAGAGTGGGGGTGTGGAGGGTTACGGGGGGAGGAGGGGGGGGGGGGGCTATGGTTGTTGTTGGCCAGCAAGCCAACAAGCCAGCCAGCCAGCCAGCCAGCCTGTCCACACCACACCCCAATATTTCACTCCCTCACCATTAAAACCATCAAGGACCACCATATTTTCCCCACACCACAATACCTCTCAGACCTATGCTGCTTCTGGTGGTGTATATGTAGCCTGCTGGGGTTCATGGCCTTCCTCTACACAATGAACTTCGTATTCATTTCTCCACACTTATATATTATACAGTATATTGGTTTTTTTTTGTCAGCCGGAGTCAGTCCTTATGTTTCCTGAATTTGCTGTGTCTCTGTCATTCAAAATACACACACACAGACAGAAGATTATTTTGTTGGTGAATTACAAGGTCTCTGATACCTCTGTTTTCTGGCCTAGTTAGGAGGAATAAATAGCCTTCCAATCGGACCACAAGAGCATCTTCCCTTCCTTCCTTCCTCCCTCCCATAATATTCACCAATAAGAAATCATTCCTCCTCTCCTATTCTCTCTCTCTCCCTCCCTCCCTTATTATTCACTAATATGAGATCTTCCTTCCCTCCCTCCCTCCCTCCCTCCCTCCCTCCCTCTTTTTCTCCTTCTCTCCCTCCCTCTCTCCCTCCCTCTTTTTCTCCTTCTCTCTCTCCCTCCCTCCCTCACGGTTCACCTCCACCTGCAAACAAACTCCCCACAAATTTGAACCGACACAAACAGAGAAGCTTTCGTTATTCTTCCCGGAAAGCAGATTATGGGGGAGATATTTCTTTCTTCGTCAATACCGGGAAAATCACAACCTCTCTTTATCTCTTTCATTATCTCATCCATCCTCTCTTTCTCTCTTTTTGTCTATATTAATGATAATAATAATAATAATAATAATAATAATAATAATAATAATAATAATAATAATAATAATAATAATAATAATAATAATAATAATAATAATAATAATAATAATAATAATAATAATAATAATAATAATAATAATAGTAATAATAGTAATAATAATAATAATAATAATAATAATAATAATAATAATAATAATAATAATAATAATAATAATAATAATAATAATAATAATAATAATAATAATAATAATAATAATAATAATAATAATAATAGGAATAAGGATAATATTAATGATAATAGGATTAATAATAATAATAATAATGATAACAGTAGTAATGATGATGATAATAATAATAGTCATAACAATCATAACTTGCATCAAACATTTGTACAATCAAGGCAATTATTCTCACCATGTAAACACTGATGAGGTTCTTCAGAGTACACGCACAAATGTTTTAAGATATCAGTAGAAGGGAAACCAGGGGAGTCAGTCAGTCAGTCAGTCCATCCCCACCATTAAAAAAAAAAAAAAAAAAAAAAAAAAAAAAAAAAAAAAAAAAAAAAAAAAAAAAAAAAAAAAAACGCACACACACAAACAAAAACTCACTTTATTTGTACCTTTCTGAGCAGATGAAGGGTAAACACTGCCTGCCTCAGCTACAGTACATACAGACCTAAACATTGAAGAACCTTTAAGAGGATAGTAGTATATATTTGGTACTTTGGAGCGCCGTGATGCCTCCAAAGTATATATGCCAGGAAACAGGACCAGAAGATCAAAAATAATGGTGTTGTGTTGTTGCTTGGAATAGTTTGGACGGATCAGTTGCTACATATTTACCAATACTGTACTTCCACCACTTAATTGAAAAAAAAAAAAAAAAAAAAATGGTTTGACTTAACCTTGTGGTCATTTGTATATACTCAACACTAATTAATCCCTCACTAATTAATTCCTCGCCGTCTTAATCAGAAAGAAGTAAGCAAATAATTAGGATCGATTCCATTAAAATGTTTACAGAAGCTCAGGCCGTGTATCTTACCCTCTCATCAGCTCAGGAATTAACTCTATAACATTTCAAATATGTAAAAAACAGAAAGGAAAGGAACCTATGCATTTTTCCCCCGATATACGAAAATAACCGAAATAGAGAAAAACTATATATATTTATTCGTATCTTTTTTTTTCTTCCTCTCTCTCCCTCTTTTTTTTTTTTTTTTTTTTTTTTTTTTACCTTGGTGTGCATTTAGTATAAGTTTGGTTCTCAGTGGGGCGTGCCAATGTCCTAACTCTTAACACAATGGAGGAGTATCAAGGTGAATATGACACGAGTGAGACTTTACGGTGTGTGTGTGTGTGTGTGTGTGTGTGGGTGGGTGTGGGTGGGTGGGGGGCTACTACAACTTGTGGGGTGGAGTGGGTGGGGGTGGGGGCTACTGCAACTTGTGGAGTGGGTGGGTGGGTGTTTGGGGAGGGAGTCAGTGAAAGGAGGATGAGGAAAGGGGTGGTGTATATGAAGGGGATGGGGGGAAAAGGGGGAGGGGAGCTAGGGAGAATATATAGGTTTCAGGAAAGTACATATATTTTTCTCTTTTCTGCGAACACTGCTCTGCCCCTTCCTTCCTTCCTTCCTTCCTTCCTCCCTCCCCCCTTCTTCATTAGCTTCCCCTCTTTATCTTCTTTCATTTATTTTTTCCTCTTCTTCATCGTCTGACCCTCCTATCACGTGTCTCTCACTGAATGCTCACTTCCCTCTCATCTTTCTCTGACTTTTCACACCCTGACCTGACCTGACCTACCTCACTTCATTTAGCATTGACCTTTAGAAAAACGAACATATTGTTTTCTTAATTTCCTCTGTTGTTGACATACAAAATTAAATAAAAAAAACTCAAAAAAACTGGTGAAGGCAATTAATTAATACAACAGCATTCGTTTGACCTCGGTGTGCATATGTGACCTGGGTTCCATAAGTATGATTCTCTACATAATATAAAAATTAAGCATCAATTAGAACGACCTGACTTTTGTCTTCTACTGTACACGAGCACTCAGGTGAATTGTATACAGATTTTATTTGATTTCCCCAAGTTCTGAAGCAAGTGTTTTAATTAAGGGGAGACATACAGTACACTCTTGTTGGTCAATTTGGAAAGCTTACGGTACTCCTGATTCCTCGAAACTATGAGACACAAAACCACAGATCCCAAATTATTAGTAGTAACAGTGAGGTGGTGATTTGTTTCCTGGCATATATAGTTTAAACTTTAGAGGAATCAGTCGCCCTCCAATTCACCAACAACAAAAAAATAATAATCTCCCCTTAAAGCTAACCAGTCCCTTCCTAAGCAACCCCTGTAAGCGCTAAACAGGTTCAGTGCATGTCCCATTCATCAGGAGGGAGTTATGTTCCTATTACGTTATATTAACTTGCTCACCCACACATATTTTCTATGAAGCTTGCATGGCGGGGGTGGAGAGGTGCGAAGAAGGATGGGGCGTTGGGGGTGGGGGATTGGTAGGTTGGAAGAAGGATGGGGTGTTGGGGATGAGGGATGAGGAGTTGTGGGTAGTGAGATGAGGAATGGGAAGAAGGATGGGGAGTTGTAGGTAGTGATATGAGGGATGGAAAGAGGGATGGGGAGTTGAGGGGTGGGGGATGGAGAGGGAGCTGTGGGTAATGAGATGAGGGATGGGGAGGGATGAAGGATAAGACAGGATGAAAGATGGGGAGTTGGGAGAGGGAGGTGGTAGGGGTGGAATGAGGAATGGAGACTGGGATGAGGGATAGGGAGTGGGGTGAGGGATGAGGAGTGGGGGGGGGGGAGTACAGGTGTGTCGAGGGAGCGAGGTATAAAAAATGGGACGAGGTAAAGGTGTGTAGAGCGAGGTATGAAGAGTGGGGCGAGGTAAAGGTGTGTGGAGGGAGCGAGGTATGAGGAGCGAGGTAAAGGTGTGTAGAGGGAGCGAGGTATGAGGAATTGAGGTGGTTTGGCACGGAAACCAGCAGTTACTTAGTTTACTTTATTCCAGAAAGTTAAGGGGATATTAAAGAGTTGGTAAAAGTGGAGTAAATGATGCCTCCAAACCATTCCAAACAACACACAGTATATTTTGTTAATCTAGTCATGTTTAATGGCTCTTAATGGAAGAATCAATACGCTCTAATGTATGTATGTATGTATGTACCAGAAGTGTATTACCCTCTTAATTAATAGGCTTGACGAAACAGGTATATATATATAAGCTATAAATGCCGCTGGACTCATTTTCCATAATTTTCAGGAATGCTTTTTTTTTTTTTTTTTTTTTTTTTTTTTTTTTTTTTTTTTTTTTTTTTTTTTTTTTTTTTTCCTTGATGATTTTTGTGTAGTGGAAGCCTAGATAAGAGTCGAGGTGAAAGTTATATTATTATGAGTCGTACCATCTACTGCAGCATCTAATCTCTCTACGAAGGGATGATGAACAGCCAGGCATTCCTTACACATGTTGGCAGTGACGGCTGGTTTGGGAGAGGAGGAATGCATGCTGCTTGGAGGGAGAGAGAGAGAGAGGGGGGGGGGGGGCAACGTGGTGAGGGGCGTTGTGTGGAAAGTCTCTGTGTAACATTATATATCTGTGCGTGTGAAGAAGGAGGAGGAAGGATGTCTGAATGTGATATTTTTCCAACCACGCTTTTTTTTTAGTTTGTTTACCACAGTCATGATCTTAGAAAAAATAAATAACAGCTCACCATAAGAGAAATATAGATTAATAACAGCTTGCCATCCGCTCTCTGAAAATATTCCCTCGTGGCAAATGACTACATATCGCTACTTCCCCCGATCATGGCAACACCAACAAATACATCAATCAGTCAAAACTTACCAAAGGGTTTTTAAGTAAGATGAGATGGTGATTGGTTGGTTGCCTGTGGTACAATGTTGAGGACACTGCATAATAACCAGGTCCATTAAGAAGGCCTTGTGTGGTGCTGGAGAATCTAGAGGGAGTAATGAAATGAATCCTCCAAGCTACTCCATGATACCTACGAGGGGTACGTGTTGTTTCGTGGGTTAGGTTGGAGGAATCAGTTGTCTGCACTATTGCCATCAACATTGCCGGTCCATTAAGGCTCCACAGACACGTCAACTTCCATCATGCAAAGTTACTGTCGTGTGTCCCAACCACTTTATGTCCCTTTGGGTGGAAGGTGAAGGAGAAGGAGAAGGAGGAGGAGGAGGAGGAGGAGGAGGAGGGGGGGGGGGGTGGAGGAGGGGGGAGAGAGAGTGGAGGTGGAGCAGGAAAGGGGAGAGAGTGGAGGTGGAGGAGGAAGGGTGAGTGAGTGGAGAAGGAGGAATGGTGAGAGAGTGGAGGTGGAGCAGGGGGGAGAGAGAGTGGTGGAGGTAGAGGAAGGCGGAGAAAGAGTGGATAAGGAGGAAGGGGAAGAGAGAGTAGAGGTGAAGGAGGAGAAAGGGGGAGAGAGAGTAAAGGGGAGAGAGAGAGAGAGAGACAGAGAGAGAGATTGAGTGTTGTCAAGGGAAAAGTTCATTGATATCTTAACTCTCGCTCCCAATTATTATTATGGATTATATTTATAGTATTTTTTTTTAATCTACAAAAAATTTACACCACTTAAATTCTGAAGGTCTAAAATATTATACTCCCCAGCTTATTCTCTCAGCTTGATCTCCCAGCATCATATATACGTACAGCGACTAAATACTTCCTCTAAAGATATCAGTCATGAATACGCTAAGCTTCTTTCCATAACAAAATAACTCGCCAGGCTTTTATTTCCACTCTGTCTGTCTGAACATTAGCCTTCTCAGAACAACACACACCCTGCATGGTCACGACTACACAGTGACCAAAAATAAAGTCATTATTAATATGAATGGGGTGGTTGTTAAGTATTTTGATATATATATACAGTAGATACACGTTAAGTACCTCGATACATATATAATTAATGCCCATGAAATTTAAATGAAGCAAATTAATGTCGTGGGAACATCTATAACAACATTTTCCTCCCAGTATGTGTAAATAAATAAATAAGAATGAAAGAGTTTTGAATATCCACCAGAGAATATCTATAAACACTTTGGTTGGCGTTGACAATGAGTGATCCTTGCTGAATGTAATCCAAAGCCAAGAGATATACCTGTTGGCCTTGGTGTAATCTGTTGACCTTGGTGTAATCTCTTGGCGTTGGTGTAATCTCTTGACCTTGGTGTAATCTCTTGGACTTGGTGTAATCTCTTGGACTTGGTGTATTCTCTTGGACTTGGTGTAATCTGTTGGACTTGGTGTAATCCATGTCAGAGAGTGGTCGTCGTCACGTATAAGAAAGAATAGTAAAAAACCCGTGAACATGAGGCGACACAGAGGTTGAAGGGAAGTAACTGGCTTGGAGAAATTAGGAGATTATCAATTCCTACAAGCTAGCCAGGAAACAAACAGAATCCCTCCGTATGAGACTATAGGGATGTATGTATGCGTTTTATGACAGAATCTGGAGGAATACGTGTGCTCCAGTTTGCACACAACAAACAGGTTACTTACTTTACTCCCCTCAAGTGGTGTTGCATTCCCTCACCCTGACCCTGACCCTCACACAGCCGTATAATTATGAGATTAAGGGATTATGTCAGATTTAGGAAGGTCATACGTCAGGACTTAGGAGGCTACATGAAGAACAACCCACACATTGGTTGTGAAAGGTGTACCAGAAACGAACTGGTTGGTTCCTTTCAACGGATGTATATACACAATTAAAATAACCACTAATGTTAGAATTTTGACTAGTGTAATTTTTTTTTTAGATTCGCTGCTCTTCTATCAAAATCTATAACAACACGTGGAGGTCGGGTACAATGTAATATAAAAGTCCTTCGGTGTTTGTTATTGAGATCACATTGATTGAGGAAGTTGGCCTCCTCCACATATTCAGAATATTTGTTTTACTAGGAATTTCAATTTCATAGATGGATTTATCTTGTTTTCTATTTTTTTTTATGGATCCTTCTAATCTTCAATATATAATTTATGTAATTTGAAATGGTATACGTGTTTAAGATTCATGATTTTCACATGATGATTACAACAGGTAGTTTAGCTCCATATGACCCTATGACCTTGCTGTTGCGCTGTCATAAATATCCATCTTTTCAGTCTCCATTTCAACCTTTGTTCCTTTAGGCTTGTATCCCCATGTGACAGCTACTCAGTCACCTTCCCTGATTATAGGAAGAAGATGTGAAACCCCAGCCAGCGTCCCTTCAAAGGAGAGGGACCCTAACTATGATCCCTAATTAAACGATGCAATCTACCCCTCTAATCTGGACGGTACAGATGGTATCCTGGCCTCACTGCATGGCTCTGTTTACACACCAGCTGAATTGGACTCTGGATCAACCTGGTGAATATGGCCTGTGTGTCACTGTCATTCTTATTATGGTAATGAATAGAGGTTGTTGGTGTCCTCGGGATCATCATTAATCTGTTGTGTATGATTATGTCCCGTCACAGTCTCATCAGGTTCGGTTGATTAAGGCTTACGATATTGTATCTATCTTCTCTGTATCTACTTCCCTTAATTAATAATCTCGGGTTTGGTTGGCTGATTGATGGTTGAGGGAGCAATGCCTTTTATTGGTATTCCGCATTTCAGGAAAAGCAAAACAAAATAAAATGTTAATAGTGATAGAAAAATACAGATAATATCAAAGTCCCTCTCTTATCCCAACGTCAGCACTAAAATTTATTGTGTGAGACGTGTATCAACCCTAAGATTAATAACATACTTCAGAGGACATCATTCTATACTGCTTATTAGAGGTTGAGAAAATTGGCAACGCAATGTGAGAATCGTGAGTGTGAGGACAAGATGTGTTTACCGGTCCTCTCGATGCATTGTTGATGTACACGTGTGGCCCAAGATACAATACAATAGAATATAACCTACATTGTTATGGTGTGAAGGTGACAGACTGCTTCACGGCCATTGATTTACCTCCTGCTATGCCTCACTGACGAGTGATTGGCCAAATGGTGTAGGAACATGGAGGGGAGTTCAGTTTGGTGTTGACAGTAAGCACACAGGAGTGTTCAGGTACACCCTATAATTTTGTTACACCCTTGTAAGAAAAGACTTCCAATAATAATACCAAATAACCCTATAATGTAACTAGTTTGTACAGCATAATTGGAAACAGAGACAGGGACTTTTTATGTGAACTCAATTACACACACACACACACACACGCACACACACACACACACACACACACACACAAGCCAGTTACTAGGAGATTGAGAGGTACCGCCTGATTGAAGTACGATCTGATAGGCAGGGTCTGAGTGCCTGAGGAAGTGTGTGTGTGTGAGTGTGTGTGTGTGTGTTGGTCGGGCAGAAGTAGTGTAGCCAAATTGTACGAGGTCCATGTTTTGTTTAAAGTCGTGTCATGCTGTGTGTAATACAAAGTTAGGTGAGGTAGGCTTTGTGACAGGAGGTACGTGGCAATCTAATGGTTTTAGGATGGAGTAGAGTTTAAATTTAAATGGTAATATATTGAGATGGATTGTTTGAGAGAGGATGTATGTTGGGGTGAGATGTAAAGGGCAAGATTTTTAGGGACAGACAGACAGTGTGAGAAGTGGCTAGAAGAGAGTGGCGAGAAGATTTTGTGAACTAGAATATAATCGTCAGGTTGATTACGTACTGTACGTTCTTTTACGATATTATGAAATTGCCGAAGAAAAGTCTATGTAAAAGCCAGGCAGATGTTATATACTGCAATTTAATAGATACATGGAGTTGTGAAGTGAAAGGCAGATTTCGTGTGGAAGGTGAAAATAATTATTACTATCTATATATAGTTCACAAAATTGTAAATAATTAAATAACAGGGTTTATTAGACAAGTTGCATGTGATTGGCTAATGTCTCTCTCAAACTACAGATAGCATACAGCCGTAAAGATAAATGAACCTATTTGTGAACATTTAAGCTCAGAATGTAATTGTGACGTGGAGAGAACGATAGGAATCTGGATTGCGTTTGCTGAATTGACACCATTATTGGACAGCAAAGTGCAACACACACTCGGTTTTATTGTCACAAGCGGCCGGCCAGTCGGTTTACATTGAGGTACAAAATTACTCTGTTGATTTTAGCTTTGTGTTGGAAGAGTACGATAGACAGTCTACAGTACATACATTAGTCTCCAGGTCCAAGTGTTGTGGTGAGAAAAAAAAAAAAAAAAAAAAAAAACCTGCAAAAGGCAAAAAAAAAAAAAACTGCAAAAGGCAAAAAAAAAAAAAAAAAAAAAAAACATACCAAGCGCTACAAGGGAACTGTTGCCGACATTTAAACTTGACTTTTATATCTGACTGTAAGTAAATAGTTTGTCCAAGTTGAACCGTTGAAAAATTGAATGTGCACACACACTAATGCAATAATTGTGTTTCACCTGTTGTGTGTGACTCTCTTTTCGAACTATAATAATAATAATAATAATAATACATCCCTTGTGAAAATATAACTTTCGTCAAATTTAACTGAATACGAACGAGTTCATGACTTACTGATAAGTTTTCTAAAATACAGGATGGAATATATGTCTTTTCCCACTTCAACGTAAATGAACTAATTAATCGTTCATTTATTCATTGAACCACCTGAGAGATTACTTACTTACTTACGATAACTGTATTCAAAATATCAAGGATCGAACCTGTCTACCTGATGCAGCAAAACCTAACGTAGAGTAACACTGATGAGCACTGTGTATTATCAATTAATTGCACTTTTACTAATAGGAAGTATTTTTTTTATGTAATCTGAATGCTATATAAAATACTACTTCAATAATTTAAACTAAATTATCTCAGCCTGCAATTTTTACAGAACATGCAATTAATCTATTTAAAAAAATATATATATATTGTCTGTAAAATCATTGTATATATGTATGTATGTATAATATGTCTTTGAATAGTCGTATTTCTGAATCAGTTGATGAATGAATCAATCTATCAACATATTATTATATAATTTGTTGCCATTTCTTCACTAATCACTTTATATACTACTGGCTCCTACTACTTAATTAATGGTCCCTTCATGTGTCTTACCTTATTCATCACCACCACTAACACAACCACAACAACAACATCACCACCACCACCACCACCACCACCACCATCCCTACCACTACCACCACCACCACCCTTACCAATACCACTACCACTACCACCCCTACCACTACCACTACCCCTACCACTACCACTACCACTACCACTACCACTACCACTACCAGGAGTGTCCAAGGCCATAATGAACTTGATGTACCTCAAGGCACTTCAAGGCCAAGCAGAGGCAAACACACCCCAACTCACACCATTCCCAAGTATCTCAATGTAAAGGGACTTACCTCACCCACTCACTCACCCACCCACTCACTCACTCACCCTCTCACTCACTCACCCTCTCACTCACTCACCCTCTCACTCACTCACCCTCTCACTCACTCACTCAATCACCCACCCACCTTCTCACTCACTCACTCACCCAACCACTCACTCACTCACTTAATCACCCACCCACCCACTCACTCACCCACTCACTGATGCTACCCTCGGCCACACGAATAACATCCCCCTTCCCGAGTGAGTGGACCAGGCTTTGATCTGGTGCTGGTCTAACTCCTGCACCTTGCAACAATTATTATACACAACGCAGAAGACGTCAATATTATGTATATATAATATTCTGTATAATATATATTCTGAATAATATATAACTTACAGAGGACTTGATGTTTGTTTTTTATAAAGATTGTGTGTTGCATCCGTGTATTATAAGATCTTAATAATTAAGGACCCACCCCCCCTTGATGTAGTCAGAACATTTGGAGGTTAGCGAGGCCTTCAAACATTGTCACGAAATACACACACACACACACACACACACACACACACACACACACCTACATTGAAGGAGCTTGTTTCGTGGCACCGTCAGGAGGAATCAGAAGCCACCAGCAGGTCTCACAGGAGGATCCCTTGATTAATTAAGTAAAAGCTTGACTCCACTTTCTTGCCTGTGGTGTTGGGAGGAGTACCTTAAAGTTGACTATTTTGGAGTAACTGATTCCTCCAAACTACTCTAAGCAACTGGACACCCATGCATGTTTAATTAATCGATCTGGCTGCGTTGTTTCCTGGCATAGATTGAGGGAACCAGTAGCACTTCAAAGCATAACAATAACAACCCCTTAGTGCAATGATGTAAGAACACTTGGGAAATGGAATATTGATGGTGATGGTGACAGTGATAATGATGATGGTGATGATGACAGTGATGGTGACAGTGATGATGATGGTGATGATGATGGTGATGGTGATGGTGATGATGATGATGGTGAAAATAATAATAATAATAATAATAATAATAATAATAATAATAATACTGATAGTGATAGTGATAGTGATAGTGATTATGGATAACAATTTAGGCATTCAATGAAACAATACAATAACGCCGTCCATTTCCCTATACTCACTCGCCGACGGTCCAATCATCTCAAACCTCGGTATCGCTTCTATTAATCTGAGATATAGCAGCAACGAGGCGGCCCAGTGAATAACGCCAGGGAAACACCAGCCAGCCACCCACCCAGCCAACCTCCACCAGTGTTCCTTATGGTAATTAGCACCTTATCTCCTTTAATACATAGCCAAGAGTAGAGGGAGAGGGAAGAGGAGAGGGAAGGAGAGAGAGAGAGAGGGAACGAGAGGAGAGGGAGAGGTTGATGATTTTATCTGTCCTTGAATTAAGATAAGTAGTTCATTGTTGGTTAGATAAGGTGTCTGTAAATTAGTTAGTTAGTTGGTTGGTTGAATAGTTGGTAAATTGGTTGGTTGGTTGGTTGGTTGGTTAGTTAGTTAGTTGGTTGAAAAGATGGTAAATTACTTAGTTAGTTAGTTGGTTGGTTAGTTAGTTAGTTAGTTAATGAGTCTGTAAATTGGTTAGTTAGTTAGCTGGTTAGTTAGTTGGTTAGTTAGTTAGTTGGTTGGTTGAAAAGATGGTAAATTAGTTTGTTAATTATGTAGTTAGTTAGATGGTTAACTCAGGTGTCGGTAAATTAGTTAGTAGTTTGTTGGTTAGTTAAGGAGTCGGTAAATTAGTTAGTTAGTTAGTTATTAAAATAGTTTTCTACTGAATTAATTAATCATACGAAGATAACTCACTGCTCATTATAGTTAATTACTCAAAATGTTTTTTATAATTAAAAAGACGAGAGGTTTTGAGACTATCACGTCCTTTCCTGCTGTACTGTATATGCCAAAAATTATATTGATAATAATAAAACAAAAAGAGTTATCCTCACTCTCCCTCAATGTATGTACAGTCTACAGCATAAGTTCGCTTAATTTCCACCTGAGTATGATTTTATTAGCTATAGTGATGTTGTCATACAATTTTAATACAGAAATGACAGATATATAATTCTCGTATGGTAAATTACGTATGTTGTTGGAATAAATACGGGTTTATAATGCAACCCTATGGTCATAATATTAGCAATACTAATTAATTAAGTACAGGAGATGGACGCATATTTATGCTGCCGGCTGTACATGTGTTCGTGTGTGTGTGTGTGTGTGTGTGTGTGTGTGTGTGTGTGTGTGTAAATGATCACCCACACCAACACAAAGGCTCCTCTGTAATAGAAAGTAATTAATTACCATAATATACATCTTTATAATTATATTATTTTTTTCGTTTAATTGATAATAGGAGTGAAATCAGGTTAAAGGGATAGTATAGAGTGTGTTGGTAAATCTGGAGCAACTGATTCTTCCCAACTATTTCAAGCAACAACAAGCTACCATTATTTTTTTATATTTATTTATCTAGTCTTGTTTCCTGGTGTACTTTGGAGGATTCAAGGTGCTCCAATGTATAGTATTTTACCCACTTTATATACTACCTGTCCAAAAATATTATAGCTTACTGATGACTTATGTAAAATATTGATGTAATAGTATTTATGGTATTAGTAAACACACACACACACACACACACACACACACACACACACACACACACACACACACACACACACACACACACACACACACACACACACACACACACACACACACACACACACACACACACACACACACACACACACACACCTTCTATAGCTAGCAGCAGTACCAGTAGATAATTCACCTTTATAATTATCGTTAAGGGTTATTACTAATTAACTTAACAGAGAGCTTTGTAGAAATGATTTTGCTAATTACTGACTACGACAAGGTTGAAAATCTAATGTTTGGGTAATGGTCAATAGCTTTTAATTAATTACGATCACCCCGAAATAATTATATTATTGTCAAAATCGAGTATATATTTGTAGATAATATATATGTAGATATGTATGTATGGATGTATATAGATATGTGTATGTATGTCTGTATGTGTATGTATATATGAGTCCTATTCGGTATAATATTGCAGATTACATGAGGGAACATTTTATATAATTAATTAAATGATTAGTGTATACATACATATATATATTCATATTATATATATATATATATATATATATATATATATATATATATATATATATATATATATATATATATATATATATATATATATATATATATATATATATATATATATATATATATTTCCAGGAATTAAAGCACTATTCATGCAAGTGGTAAGTATTAATAAATCTTCTAATACCAGCAGAGTGTTGGTAAAGATGTGAGTCAAAGAGAGTGACAACAAGAGTATTGACATGACTCTCCTCAACTTCCTCTTTCCCGTTTTAATTCCCTCATATGTATTCATAAGTTACAGCGACTTTGTGTGTGTCAAGTCTCCTCCTCCACCTCTTCTTTCTCTTTCTCCTCCTCCTCCTTCTCTTCTTTCTCCTCCTCCTCCTCCTTCTCTACCATCTTCTCCTCCTATTTCTCTATCACCACCACTTCTTTTTCATGCTCTTCCTCCTCCTCCTCTACCACTCTTACTTCTTCCTCCTCCTCCTCCTCCTCCTCCTCCTACTCCTCCTCCTCCTCCACCAGACAGAGTGATGCATGGACACCACCTCATGAATAATATGAGTTGCTCCTTCCTTTCCTTTTCTCTCCCCTTCTTTATAATACCCACAGGTGACCAAACGCCTTCCATCATCTGTCACTCTATACCAAGCCAATTTCAACAACCCTATACATACACACATACATAACTACAATATTAATTAATCTTTCCTTCCACTTCCCATCCACAATGTCAACAACCCTATACATACACACATACATAACTACAATATTAATTAATCTTTTCTTCCACTTCCCATCCACAATGTCAACAACCCTATACATACATAACTATAATATTAATCTTTCCTTCCACTTCCCATCAACAGTGTATTAAATTTTAGAGGACTGCTGAGGTTCCACTGATGACCTGGTTTGGCTTGTTGGTAAAATATATAATAAGCACTGGAGTTAATAATATATTTTTTATTTGGTACACTGCTTATATACAGACACATAACTCACACATGCACCCCAACTCTTCCTTACACATTCACCCCCCTCCCCTCCCTCCCTCCCTCACTCCCACTCCTTCCCTCCCTCCCTCTCTCCCTCCCTAAGTCTTAGTGTTGGATAGGAATTAAAATGATTTGACAAAGTTGACTGTACCGGTTATAAGTGCTGGCAACTGTACTGTCACGATCCATAAGAGGTATCCAGATCTTGTTGAAATATCGAATCATCCGACCAATTTGTACCAGTGAATCAGTTACAACGTTTATCCTGTTTCATTGTATTTTAGTTGTTACTTGTTCAATACTTCATCAGGATATTTGAAGTAGACTTGGATGCTTATTATGGTTCCTGACTGTACATTCGTCGTCGTCTTCTTCTTCTTCACTCTCCCTCGATGCCTTGGCACTTGGTGGGTTGTGGTTGCATGGAAGAGTCTTGTGTAGATCACTGCTGGTGTCGGCATCATTCCCATGCATTACCTTCCCACACGTGTATACCCACACTGCATCATTATCAATTCTCTCACTATACGGGGAACTTTTCTTACTCAGGGAGAGGCTAAACCATTATGCAGTATAGATCAGTTAACATAGACTATCCTCGGTTACTTTAAGTTAGGTTAGGTTAGGTTAGGTTAGGTTTAAGCGAGCATGAACATTTACGAAAGATAAACTGAAAATCTGCTTTCATGCACCAGTAGAAGAGACTTGGGAACAGCGAACCCTGACTTATCCCACTCCTGAACCCAATCATGTTCGGGGCGTCGTGGTCTGAATGTCTAATGTGTCGTAAGAGGGAGGAACAAACCAGGTCAAACCATCATGTACAGTCACGAGTACTAATAAGTATTCAGGTGTGCTTTGAATACCTAGATAGAGATAGACAGTATATATAGTAAGTAAGGGCACAATACTATCTCCATGGGAATTATTACTTCGTTGGTGAATTGAACTGTTCAAATGTTGCCAATAGGTTATCTGTTTCGTGGCATAGTTTGGAAGAATCACAGACCTTCCAATTCACCAACAAGAAAAAAATCTCTTTAATTAAGTGACCCCGTGATGTAGGTGGAAATTTGATGTTTAGTGAATCCTTCAAATATTGCCACAAAACACCAACTACATAATTACATATGTTATATTTCTCTTGAGACACTACACCAGTCTGAGAGCTGCTCCTTCACAGATAAGAGGCTTGGCACATAATCTCCTCTAAACCTATTAATTGGAGTGGAGAGATAAAATTACTCGCTGTCAGATGTGGAGGTGAAGGAGGGGGAAGGAGAGGAGGGGGAAGGAGAGGAGGGGGAAGGAGAGGAGGGGGAAGGAGATGAGGTGGAAGGAGAGGAGGGGGAAGGAGGAGAGGGAAGGAGGAGGGGGAAGGAGAGGAGGGGGAAGGAGAGGAAGGGGAAGGAGGAGGGGGAAGGAGGAGGGGATATATATTATAGACTAGATGGGAAATTAAGGTCTAATAAGTTCAGTGTTGGAAAAATAAATCTGGAGTAACAAATGATTTCTCCAAACAATTCCAAGCAACAGCTGGGGTCACTACAGTATTGTTTTGATTATTATGGTCCTGTTTCCTGTCCTGCTTTGGAGGAATAAAGGCTCTCTAATGTACTGTACCAAAAGTAGGTTACCCTCTTAACATAGTGGCTTAAATTTGGTACATATATTAGAGTGCATTGACCCCTCCAAAGTATGCCAGGAAACAGGACCTTATTAATAAAAACAATGGTGTCCGGTTGATTGATATAGTTTGGAGGAATTACTTGCTCTAAATATACATGTACTGTACTGCTTGAGGGTCGCCACTTCAGAGATCAAGTGTAAAATGAAGGTGAAAGATAATGTGTCAAACTTTTAATTCCAGCCTCTCCTCAAATTCTCACTTTAGAAGTCTAGTGTAAAATGAAACTGAAACTATTATGTGTCAAGCAATCAATTTCATATCATTCCTCAAAAATCTTCCCTGAAAATAAAATGTAAAATGAAGCTGAAACGATAATCTGTAAAACCATTAACTCTCTCTTGAAGTTTACTCTTAAAAGTTTCCTGTAAAATGAAGCGATAATGTGTAAAACGATTGGCTGTCTTTCCTCTCAAGTTCTCCCCCCCAAGCAAGACTGTATGTATGTATGTAGGTCCTGCCACGAGTCCTTGAAATAGCTTGGTCGAGTTTGATCCTCCTGGGATTTCCTCGCCAGATCCTTGAAATCCCTGCAATAAGAGGAGTAAGATTCCCTTTTACAGATGGGTGTAGCTCTCCGTTTTTAGAGTTATTTTGCCTCAAACGTGGTGGTGTGCTGCTGAGTGAGTGAGTGAGATGGGGGCTGCTCGTGGTGGTGTGCTGAGTGAGTGAGTTAGTGGGTGAGGTGGGGCCGGGTCGTGTGTGTGTGTGTGTGTTTTATAGTACAGTGTTGCTGGTAAATTTGGAACAACTGTTTTCTCCACACTAATTCAAAGCAACAGGTTACCGATATTTTTGCTCATCATAATGGTCCTGATTCCTGGCTGGCATACTGTGGACAATATCCGACACACACACACACATATACACTCACACACACACACACACACACACTCACACACACTCACACACTCAATCACAAACACACACACACACTAGCCCCCTCCCCACACACACTCCTCCCCATTCAACACCCTAAATCAATCATTATAATATGCACCGTAGCCTGTTGGTCAAGAGGCTGATGAAACTCGTGTACAAAAGCTGAAGGGTGAAATCTATCTCGTGGGTTGTGTCATCTGGTCTACAAACACTGTGTCCTCTCTCAGTAACTAATCAGCAAATGGTAACTGGATGATTATGATGGTGGTGGTGATGGTGGCGGTGATGGTGGTGGTGGTGGTGTTGATGGTGGTGGTGATGGTGGTGGTGATGGTGGTGGTGGTGATGGTGATGGTGGTGGTGGTGGTGATGATAATGTTGTTGTTGATATGAGATGATGGTGATGGTGATAGTGATAATGATGTTGATGAAGCTGGGTTAACAGGATGAATAGAGAAAGAGGGAGTGAAAGAAGGAAGGAAGGAAGGAAGGAAGGAAGGAAAGATGGATGGATAGAGAGTAACAGAGATGATAATTATTCATTCCACTCACGTAACTTTAATCTCACATGAATTTTTTTTTTATAGAATTTTCCGACCCCCCCCCTCCCCCCCCCCCCCTGGTCTACATGTAACTTATATATTGGTTTTATAACGATGCTTTTCCCGTGTGTGATAAATGACTGCCGTACACTTTTTAGAATGAGGATGAATCGTATCAGAATAATCATCTAGGCTGAGGGTGATGGTGTGTGTGTGTGTGTGTGTGTGTGTGTGTGTGTGTGTGTGTGTGTGTGTGTGTGTGTGTGTGTGTGTGTGTGTGTTCAACTTTCCTAGCACATACAATATTAAAGAAGGAGATACGATACATAACGCTAATGATCTTCGTGTTGCTGATTAATATTGATATACTGTAAATTTTTCCATGTGGGTTTATTCTATATTTGATATATTTTACTTTGTTTTCCATTTTCAATCATAAGGTTACGTATGCATCTTTCTTTTCTTGCAAAACTCTATAGGGATAATATTTAAGATACATAATATATGATAACTTTTTAAGCATAACCCGGTGATGACATTTACTTGTGTATGTATGTATATAATAATTTGGTAAGGGCGCCGACACAATTATACACAGATGAGAGACATGCATTCTTTCAGTGTTTCCAGGTGGGTAAACAGACCACAATATCATCCTCCACCACCACCACCATCACCACCACCATCACCACCATCTCCACCACCACCACCACCACCAGGCGAGGCAGACAAGGGTGGTGTCGTGCGAAGACCATGATGCCCTTCAGTAAATCATGACCTGGTGAGGAAGAGCAACATTTATCTCCTCTGCTTCACCACGCCCTGCCTCACCCTGTCCTGCCCTGCCCTGCCTCACCCTGCTCTGCCTCGCCCTGCCCCGTCTCCCATGCACTCCTCCCCCAGACTCGCCCCCCACCCTGTTCCAGCCCTACCCCCACCCCCAATCACCCCCCGCCCTTTCTAGCTTCCTCCTCTAGCTTCACCCTCCTGCCCCGCCAATCCTCACACTCTGGTCAGAAATTATGTATCACGAGTGTACATACTGAACCTTCGGAAACATGCCACGAAACACAAATCCCCTATTACTTTTAACCTTGATGTCGTTTGTTTCCTGGCATATGTAGTCTGGAGGAATTAGAAGCCTTCCAGTTCACCAGCAAACAAAGAAAAGAGTCTCCCTTTAATCTTCAATTCTATTCCTTTATAATCTGATGATCTCTTTACATAATTCCGCTCGACTGAGTAACCAAATTTCCAGACGCTATTTTTAATCTGGAGTTGAGGTTGTGGTGAGTGAGTGAGTGAGGGAGTGAGTGAGGGAGTGAGGGAGGGAGGGAGGGAGGGAGGCTGCAAGGTCGTTGAGGTAATGAAAGTGAGGCCCATGAATTACCAGGACTTTTTTTTTCCCTTCTGCAGGAGGAAGACGCCCCACCATCGTGTAGGAAGAGTCCTCATCTTTTTAAAAGCGCTGCTGTGATGTGTAGTCAGTAAATTGGAGGTGGCTGAGTCGTCCAAACAGTGCCACGAAATGCGACCCACGATGTTGGAGCTTGTTTCGTTGCACAGTCAGGAGGAATCAGTAAGCTCCAGTTTGCTCCAAGGATCACACAGGTTCCCTAAGCTCTTTGAAGTTAAGTTTTCCGTTGTAATGAGCTTCTCCTGCAGCCGATAGTACAGTCAGAGTAAAAAATTCTTACTTATTCCTAAGATTTCGTCGCGATGGAAGGAATGAATGTGGGTCGTTTGGGGTGACACTATGTTATTGATCTCTGGTAATACATTCGTGTTTAATGAAGGGGGAAGAACAGTGTTGGTAAATCTGGTGCAACAGCTGACTCCTCCACACAATACCAAACAACAGACCACTATTAGTTTCGTGATGTCTGTGTGCGTGTGTATGTGTGGTTGTAGTAATTGGATGCTCATGGGTTCCACCTACATGCCCTATGAATGACGTTACGGCGCAATTAATAATAATAATAATAAAAAGACAACTATTATTTTTGTTCATCTAGTCTTGTTTTCTGACATATTAACTTTGGAGGCATCAAGGCGCTCTGATGTTTGTTTGGGGAGAGCGATGGCCTCAATTTGGTTAATAATACAAAATATTAAACAATCCGTCGTATGCAAGGATATCTGTGGTGTTGACGATGGCTTGGTTGTGTACGTGGGTGGGTATACGATGGCTATGTTGTTTGCCTATGGAGTCATCGTACCTGTTGTACCATACCATCGTATTCACCACGAATGTTCTTACACACCTTTCCAAATACCTCACGAAAATAAAGAAAAAGGACATTAATTTGATCAATCTTTACTTCCCTTAACTTATATTATATTTTTCCCCAGCCCTTTTCCTCCTCCTTCTTTTTCTTTGCTTCATCATGAATGGGGTCGTGTTTTGGGTCTTGAAGCACGAACCACCAGCCAAAATAGTGGTTCATTAGATTTGATTTGCATAATGTGAGGCCTTCAGAACAAGAGGGGCACACGAACCAACCAGGTGTGAAACTAGGATTTATGTCACTTCAGTCCCCAAACGTGAGGTGTTCCTTCTCCCTCTCTACATCCGGGGCGTTTCAGGAGATGAGTGGCATAAGGGACATTTGGTCTGACTGGGTGGCTGTTGGTTCTCTCTTGTCCTAAAGGCCCCTTACAGAATGTTATAAACTTTGAGTGGAGAGGAAGAGTTGATAATAACATTCCCTCTCCAACCTCACACACACTCACACTCACTCACTCACTCACTCACTCACTCACTCACACACTCACTCACTCACTCACTCACTCACACACTCACTCACTCACACACTCACTCACTCACACACTCACTCACTCACACACTCACTCACTCACACACTCACTCTCACACACTCACACACTCACTCCGACAGAATCCAGGGTGTTTTTGTGTCAAGGTTGGGAGAATTTTTTTGCCCTGAAGTGAGACTCGACCTTCAAGTTGCCGAACATCAGTCAGTGGCTTTTAAGGTGTTAATTGGTAAATCTGTAGAAACAACTGATTCCACCCAACTCTCCAAAGCAACAGGCCAGCAATTATTATTTGTATTCATCTGGCCCTGTTTCCCGGCATAGTTTGGAGGAATCAAGGCACTCCCATGTTCCAAAAGTATTCTATAAATCCCCTTAATTAAACATAAGGAGTGTTGAAGTGGGACAGGGAATAATTATACACGGCATCGGCACTTTGCAGCGTTAAACACAACAACCCACACTTTCTATACATGTCCACATCCAAAAGTTGTGAATGTGGCCCCACTGTCTGTCTGTCTGTCTGTCTCATTGTCTGTCTCTCTGTCTGTCTGTCTGTCTCACTGTCTCACTGTCTGTCTCTCTGTCTGTCTGTGTGTGTCTCACTGTTTGTCTGTCTCTATGTCTGTCTGTCTCTATGTCTGACTGTCTCTATGTCTGTCTGTCTCTCTGTCTGTCTATCTTTGTGTCTGTCTGTGTGTGTGTCTGTCTGTCTGTCTCTCTGTCTGTCTGTCTGTCTATCTACCTATCTCTGTCTATCTATCTGTCTGTCTGTCTGTCTGCCATTCCCGGACATCAGACACAAGTTAATATCGTGAGGCATCAGCTGGTGTTCCCTGCTGCTGCTGCTGCTACTAATGAGAGAGTTGGGGGAGCAGGGCCGTGTGACAGTTCTATACAACACCTGAGTATGAGTGTTGGCCAAACTTATGACGGATTAAAGTTTTCATGCATTATTAATGAGGGGTATTGTGTAAACGACACATTGCACCTACCTCAATAAATTGCTGGGAATAATAATAATAATAATAGTAGTAGTAGTAATAGTAGTAGTCGTAGTAGTCGTAGTAGTAGTAGTAGTAGTAATAATAATAATAATAATAATAATAATAATAATAATAATAATAGTAATAATAATAATAATAATAATAATAATAATAGTATTAATAATAATAGAAATAATAATAATAGTAATAGTAATAATAATAATAATAATAATAATGATAGTAGTAATAATAATAATGATCATAATAAAATATACAATTTCATAAAGCCATGTACAAGTATACATACCATACATTCGTTGGCATAAATGATACAGTACCTGACAATAATATACTCAGAGACGATACAGTACACATACAGGTAATCACTCCAATAGTCGACAATAATTGTATAATAGTGATGGCCATAAACTCAGGTTACTCGTTGCTGGTAGTGATAGTAAATAGTACAGTTTTAGTGTTGTTAATTGCATCGTATTGTCATCAACAAGAGAATTTGTGGGAATTTTATCAACGCTTGGATTCAGAGTGGTAGAATTATTGTCATCATCTCTTCTTTAATGTGTGGAGTTGTTGACATTTTTGCCGGCTGTCTTGAACTGTCTATGTAATTATGACCGTGACATAATTTCGTTCATATTTTTTGGATGTTAAAAGTCGGTTCTTAAGGTAATCAGCTGTACTGTAATTTTTGTTTATAATTTTGGCATATCTTATTACTGAGTGTATTGAAAGTTATTCCCCTTCTTACTGTGTCTTGTATATTTGTTCTCTCTTCATTTATAAATGTATATGTATCAGGACACAACATTTTTAAATACTAATAACTCCGAAGTGATTTATGTGACTCGGTCTGTCTATAACAATTCGAAGACTATTTTGCTAATTTGACAGAAATCTGACTCTTCCATATAGAATAGAACTTTTTTTTGTAACATTTTTTTACTGGCTGGCATTATATGTGGCATTATATGTGTTCAGAAGTGGCTAAGCATGTTGTCCTAGCAGCTCAGAGAGAGAGAGAGAGAGAGAGAGAGAGAGAGAGAGAGAGAGAGAGAGAGAGAGAGAGAGAGAGAGAGAGGTTGCGTGTGAGGAAGTAGTCACGGTAATTAGAATTGATTCATTTTTATCGGGCAACAGAAAAAAAACATTAGTGTTGTTGTAGCGTAACAAGCTGCCAACGCCTGAAGCAGCTCGTCTTTTTACTGCTGCTGCTGCTGATGCTACAGTTATTTCCATTGCTATTGTTGTTCCCCTGGTACAACAATATAATATTATACCTCATCCGTGTAAAGTGCCCTCCTATAGTCTGTTAAGTAAAGGGCCCTCATAAGCGTAGCAGCCCCTCGTCTGCCTTGGGGTGTACTCACATAATTATAATATAGATGAATTCTCGTCAGTATATAAGGAACATCCAGAAGCCATTAATAGGAGTGATACAAATTTAAGGTCCCTGTAATCGTGTATGAACATTGTGGTCCTCTGAATCCCCCCCTGACTATGCCACAAAACACGCTCCTTCCATATAGGTATTGTTTTGTATCAAGATTTGAATGACTCGTATACCTCCAATTTTCTGACTACATTACAGGATCTTTAACAGAGATGGTGCATGTTTTTCTGACACGTATTTATGATAACATTAATCTATAAATTTACGGTATACTGAGATGAGGAGAAACAGCAGCAAGTAACTATAGCATTCAAAGGATTAATCATTATAATTGTATATCACACAGATTCTCCACCCAACTTGGCCGTGCAGTCAGTGGTTGGTTGTATAATGTGGCGGGACCTCCTCGTTATTCTCCCTCCACACCAACAACATCACTCAGCTGCAAAGGTAAGTCAAGTGGCCAGGTGTAATTGTGTTATGTTATTGAAATGTCCAGGTGTAATTGTGTTATTGAAGTGTCCAGGTGTAATTGTGTTTTGTTATTGAAGTGTCCAGGTGTAATTGTGTTATTAAATATTACTTAGTTGACTTGTGAAGGATGTGAGGAGGATTGATTGATTGACTAACTGACTGACTGACTGATTGATTGACTAACTGACTGACTGACTGATTGATTGATTGATATTTGGCACCGTGACAGCGACGTCATGTGGTGCCCGAGGAAATGAGGAAATTATCAATACGTATCGTAAAATTACTTATATGGAAACTTTAGCGGTGAAAAATAAAATGTCTTTTACGTACTAAGACATAACTAATTAACTCGAGATGTAAGTTGTGAGGAAAATGCCTATGAGAAGAAAATTATACGGCATTTATTACTTGACTAGAGACATTTGAGGTGGTCGATTGATATGTATATGTATGTATGTAAAGAACTATATCTGTCATCTCTGTATTAAAATTGTATTACAACATCTTTATACAACATTTTTATACAAGATCACAAGGTTTATTAACTTATTCAATTATCTTTTAACTTATTCCCTTTTTATCCATCCCTGTTCTTATTCCTGCCATCCATTCTTACCCACGCACCAACTTTATTAATATAGCCAATGTATGTATGTATATTATGAGTCTGTGGGAGGTGAGGTGAGGTGAGGTGAGGTGAAGTCAGACTCATATCTTCTACTTTGTCAGGTCTCACAAAGGGAGGGTCCAGTCGAGCCCTTCCCTCACCGACATTAAAAGTTTAATAAAGGAAGCACTGCTACAATTTAGGGATACCGGACCAGAAGAGGGACGTACCAACCCCCACTGCCCCCCGCCCCCACCCCACCCCCAGCACTAGTCAAGAACTAAACTATGTGTTATTCCCCTGTTATCACTATCTTGTATTCTAAGATGTTGCTTGACCTAATAATAATAATAATAATATAATAATAATAATAATAATAATAATATTAATTACATAAATGAAATAATAATACAAAATAAATACAATAATAATGCCAAAGTAATGATAATAAAAAAAATAATAATAATAATATATAAAATATATTAATAATAATAATTCATGTGGGTAGCTCCATACACACACACACACACACACTCAAGTTGATTTAATGAGTAAATAATTAAGAGAGTGACACACGTCCCTAACCTTTCTTCCTGTCTTTACATGATTGGGTTGATAAGTCTTTCGTGTACAGAGGGTTACAATTATTTTCATTATTATTATTATTATTATTCTCCCCGGAACTGTGAGCAATGAGATGAGTCCGGTGTGTTCTTGGTGGTGAAGGTGAAGGTGGCAAGGGAAAGGAAAAGATGTGGACGGGAAGTAAGCTGTCTCTCTCTCTCTCTCTCTCTCTCTCTCTCTCTCTCTCTCTCTCTCTCTCTCTCTCTCTCTCTCTCTCTCTCTCTCTCTCTCTGTGTGTGTGTGTGTGTGTGTGTGTGTGTGTCTGTCTGTATGTCTCTCTATCTCTCTCTCTCTCTCTCTCTCTCTCTCTCTCTCTCTCTCTCTGTGTCTCTGTCTCTGTGTTTGTCTGTCTCTGTGTCTGTCTGTCTCTGTCTCTGTCTGTCTGTGTGTGTGTGTATGTGTGTCTTTTTGGTATCAATGTATTTGGTACATTGGGTCCCCTTGAGTCCTCCAGAGCAATGCCAGGAAATATGACCAAGTGAACTATACACTATTGGTGCCCTGTTGCCTGGAGTAGTTTGGAAGAATAATGTTACCGTGCCAACCCCTTATATTATAATGTCTCGGTTTAATGGAGTGCAGGGAGCGAGCGACGGACGTATTAAATTCTCCATTTTTTACGCTTATTAGAATCAGGTGCAAGGAAGTGGAATCGTTGAAGCGTTTATTGCATATAATATTCTTTTGCAATGTTTAATATAAATGATATGTGCTCTCAAAAATAAGATATCTCATGTTGGACTCTTTTTACGTAATGGTATTTCCAAGTTGTTCCCTCAGATGGTAATGGTAATGGTATCTCAAGTTGTCTTGTCTTTATCTTCGTCATGGTATGGTATCTCAAGTTTGCCTTCGTAATAGTAATTCAAGTCGGTCCTGTAGTGCAAAATGGTATCTCAAGCCTCTCTTCTTTTTGGTAATGGTATCTCCAGTTGGTCTTTTGGTTCGTAATGTCCAAATGGTTGGTTAGTTTGTCTGAGCCGGGTGACAGGACCAGGTTGAGAAGAGGAGGAGGAGGAGGAAGGGAAGTTTGAGAGTCTCTGGAGGCCCTACCGGTGAAGTATGTTGATTTGTTGGAGTATTGTTTGTGTTGGCTGGCCAGGCTACGTAATTATAGGCTCACTGTGTGTTTGTTTGTGTGTTTGTTTGTTTACTGTGAGTGTGTGTGTGTGTGTGAGCTGGTAACATACTACTGTGAGAAAGATGCTGAGGCAGACACACACACACACACACACACACACACACACACACACACACACACACACACACACACACACACATACACACACACACACACACACACACACAGCCACCTACATACATACATACACATACAGACAGACAGAGAGAGAGAGAAAGGATATATATTATTTGGAGACAGGAAGGTTTAGTGTGTGTAAGAATTTTCCGTGGTGTGAGGTGGTGGGCCATGCTTCAAGTCTTTGTGGGTGAGCAAGGCGTCTTCCTGCCATGACTGTGACGTGTTGCAAGCAAGATGTGTCACTCTGCATGCAAACGCCTCCACTCTCGCCCGCATCAGGGAGGAAGGAGGGAGGGAGGGAGAGACGGTGAAAGGAAAGAAAAAGAAGGAAGGCGAAGAGCAACAACATTGGTCCAAATTCTCACTATACCGTAGGCTTAAATGAGGTGGTTGTACTGTCACGTTCTAAATTGCATTGTCAGGCTGCTATGTGCTTCCTGGGTATGTAGAATTATTGTTACTATTCACATGATAACACAAAATATACTGGATTTACGTTCCAGTAGCCTATATACAGTTACTCTACGATATAATTCAACACTTTCTGACATTGCTTTACCATTCTCTCAACCCTGGTTTTTCTTTCATCATTTCCCGGACTATTGTACTTCTTGATCCTGCACCCTCCCCTCCTCCTCCCCTCCTCCTCCTTCCCTCCTCCTCTTTCTCTCCTCCTCCTCCCCTCCTCCTCTTTCTCTCCTCCTTCTCCTCCTCTTCTTCATCTTCCACCCCCACCTCCTCCCCTCCTCATTTTCCTCCTCTTCTTCATCCTCCACCCCCATCACCTCCTCCACCTCCTCCTCTCTACTATATCCCTTTTCCACTCTTTTAACCTTCACCGGCACCATTACCAGGAAACAAAATACCTTCCCACGTGTCCAGTGCCTCGTTAGGTGGCCACGTGAGGGCCAATACAAGTCACTCTCGGCTGATGAGGTGACCCATCGTCCACTGCTTTATTAACCTTTGGCAGGAGAACGGACCGACCCGACTCACACCCGATAGCACCAGGGGTCAAACCGGGTCCAAGGCCAATAACCTCGAGTCTCGTTTGTTTGGCGTCATTAGTGGAAACCTACTGCACAGTCTGGGCTAAAATTTTTGTTTCCCCACCACTCGATGTCCCCCACTACCCCCCTCCCCATCCCCCCCACGTACTACAAGCGTAATGTTTGTGAATGGAGAATCGATAGGCCTCCTCCTTCCTTCCCCCCTGCATCCATTGTGAATAAGGATGAATTATATGGAGTTGTGCCGTGGGGGATGAAAGATACGAGCTAGGAAAAAGTTGCTACAAATATACAGTGCACGAGCATTTTATTTTAATAAGTAACAAACATTGGTGATAGTTTAACCTAAATGAAATAAAAAAATATGTGTGCCTTACGCCCCTCATCTGTCATATATAGTATAGGTGGGGAAGACCCGTAGACAGGCTCATTAAGTGGAGAGTAAACTTTGGTACATTAGATTACGTTGATTCTTCTACCTAACACATGCCAGGAAACAGGACCAGAGTTGCGTAAAAAATAATGGTGATCTTTTGTTGGGAATAATTTGGAGGAATCATTATCTCCAAAAATGCCATAACGTGTCCCCTTAACAGCAATGACTTTTAGTTTATTATGAAGAGACAAATTACATCCATATGCTATACACCCTATAATGTTGTTGACCCTATATGTTGTTGACCTTATTATGTTGTTGACCTTATATGTTGTTGACCTTATATGTTGTTGACCTTATATGTTGTTGACCTTATATGTTGTTGACCTTATATGTTGTTGACCTTATATGTTGTTGACCTTATATGTTGTTGACTTTATATGTTGTTGACCTATTATGTTGTTGACCCTATTATGTTGTTGACAGTAGACGAAGGCATCCAATATCATTCACCCACACAAATCCTCTCTCTCATCCAACACACCAGATATATTTTTTTATTTAAAGTTCCTTATTTATTTTCCTTTCGTACAAGCCCCACCCAACACTCGGGGGGGGGGAAGCAGAAGTAAATGCAATACAGTAGTCAACCAGGCAATGCAATGAATGTAGCAACAAATTCAGTGCTGTGTCGAACGATTCAAATCTTAGAAAAAAAAAAAAAAACGAAAACCAAAAAAGTGTGGATTAAAAATTTGCCTGAGATTTTTTTTTTTTTTTTTTTTAATGAGGACTGTACCATCCCTACGACAAGCCTCGTTATGTCGTCCCCTCGTTAGGCTTAATGGGAGGATGATTAAGGGACCCCGTGTGATGTCGTCGGAAAACTGGAGGTAAACGCGTCCTTCAAATATTGCCACGAAACACCACCTATTAATGGAAGGAGCTTGTTGCGTGGCGTGGTCAGGGGGAATCAGAAGTCTCCAAGTTTCATTCACGAATACAGGCTCCTTAATGAGGTCATGCAACTATAAGGTCTCATATCGGATGCTGTATGTGTGTATGTATGTGTGTGTGTATGTGATTATCCCTCCGAACCACTTTATTATTATTATTATTATTATTATTATTATTATTATTATTATTATTATTATTATTATTATTATTATTATTATTATTATTATTATTATTATTATTATTATTATTATTATTATTATTATTATTATTATTATTATTATTATTATTATAATTATTATTATTATTATTATTATTATTATCAGTATTATCAGTATTATAAGGAAAAAAAAATTACAGGGTTAGGAGAAGGGGACACCATTTTGATTCATTTGGAGAAAGGAGAAAGCTAAGAGTATTTTATTACTTTGAAAATGATTTGTTTACATTTTACTACACCTGAACGCATATATACAAGATCCATGTATTCAAGGAGAGTATACCATAATGTATTTATATAATGTTTCAAAAAGGAGAATATCTGAAGAGGTTAATATTTTCCATTATATATTTCTATTTTTTTTCTGTGTGTGTGTGTGTGTGTGTGTGTATGTGTGTGTGTGTGTGTGTGTGTGTGTGTGTGTGTGTGTGTCGTTGAATGTCAGACTTGAGTTGGGTCTTCGAATCTCAAAGTATAGGATAAAATAACTCGCCCATAATACACCCTGAAAGAATTCCGTAAAGCAGCTCCCAGAAACTTAATAAAAGCCTGTGTGTGTGTGTGTGTGTGTGTGTGTGTGTGTGTGTGTGTGTGTGTGGGTGTGGGTGTGTGTGTGTGCTGGACGAGCCGCTGTGAAAGATTCCTGACGGCCAACACACACACACACACACACGCACAGAAGGATCAAAAGGAAATTCAAAGGAGTCTCCGTCTTAGCTGGGAGGCCACGTAGGTATCCGATACATCTCCCTTCAGGCCGCATTGTTCCCAAGTCTATCACGGTACGGGGATACCCTACTCTTTCTTCTTTGGTTAGATTCATGTTTATATGTTAAAATTTTGGTGTAATAACTTTCTATTTTCCTGGATGTTGATGTGCCGTTGTTGTGTTTATTTACTTTCTTTTCTTTACTCATATTGTGCCTTGATGTAGGCTAACCAGGTCTGGGCTTCCCACGCACTGTAGTTTTATTCTAAGTTCAAATTATTATAGTTCCCCGTGCTATTGAAGACTTTGGGATAATGCTTCCTGGCTGGCCGCCCGCCCCGACGCACAACTCTCGCTCTTATTGCCTGCCTCTGGACACACACACACATACATACACACACTCTCTCTCACACATACACACACTCTCTCTCTCTCTCTCTCTCTCTCTCTCTCTCTCTCTCACACACACACACACACACACACACACACACACATACACATACACACACACACATACACACACGGTTAGGTTACTAGGGGAAATAGGAAATAAAATATAATAAATTTGAGTGCGTACATTTGAAGAACCAAAACTATTCACATTATTCGCCTCGTGAACTCGTGACTCTATGCTCTCCAAATATGTCCCATAAAATAATATAACATGGTATAATATAGTATAATAAGAAGTCAACGCAAAACTCATTAAAATTGCAGCGAAATATGACTTGGCTCTTGTTTTGCTAGTTAATATTATTGTCGAGTATAAAGTGGATGTAAAGACCTACCTAGTATTTTGTCCTAAAGGAGATAGTAGTATATTTTTTCAGTACGTACAGTTGGTCACGGGAATTTTTACACACACAGTTAATATGGAAAGATAAGTAAGTCTTAATATTATCCTGGAAGTACTACAATGAATGGTCTACCAAATGTCTATTATTATTTTAGTGATTAGCAAAACAGCATGCCCAATATAAATGTTGTATTGCAGTTACGTTGTTTTAAACTTTCGAAAAAAAAAAAAAAAAAAAAAAAAAAAACATCAACAACAACAACAACAGCGTGTGTACGAAATTTTGTGGGCAACTGTACATTAAAGCAACTTGATTCCTCTAAACTAAAGTATAATATTTGTCGTGAAACAAGACCACATGAACCCGAATATTGGTGGTCTGTTGTTGCTTCGAATAGTGTGGAGAAATGATCAGTTAGTCCAGATTAAGGAGGTGCGGGAGTAGGGGACAGGTTTGGGGGGATAGTAGAAAGCCTGTCCCCTATTTCTGCACCCCCAAAACACCCCCGACCCCCACAGGAAAATCTGAACCCCCCCCCCCCCCCCAAGCCTGTCCCCCTATTCCCGCACCTCCTTAATAGTATAATATATAATAAATATCGAGTAAAAAGGTGTAAACAAAAAAATATATATATACAGTATCCTTCGAATTTCATAATAATATTTTTGGATAACCGAGGGAATGAACTTTTGTGCACCTGAGTACTTTCTTTTCTTTATGTAGCAAAACTTTTGGTATGAGTGATGACGAGTTGTTTAGATTTGTAGTGGTGTGGTAAATTAAGAGCAGCTGGTGGTGACTCTAGGAGGAGGGGGGATGAGGGGAGGTGGTGGTGGGGGGGAAGAGGGTAGTAGAGTGGCCAGGATGTTTTGCTGGGTGTCGTAAAACTTGTTAATGGCAGTGTGAGGTGAGTTAGTGTGAAGGGGAGGCGACACTTTCACACACACACACACACACACACACACACACACACACACACACACACACATACACACACACACACACACACACACACACACACACACACACACACACACACACACACACACATCACACACACTACACTTTCACTACCTTAAACAAGATGGAGGAAAATAATTATGTGAAGTATCAATAAGAAAGCAGATTAACATTTCTAGAACATTAATTAATAGGAATACAGTAATAGATTTAGTAATAATTGCAATTGGTATAATAATAATTTTAATAAGAGTAAAAATAAACACAGAATGCATTAATTACCTAAAGATGTGTTGGCTGTGTAATTGCAATGAGGTACTGTAATAGTCTGTTTGCTGGTGTAGTTTGGAGGAATCAGTCAGTTGCTCTCCAATTTGTGTACAATTGATTACTTCATTGATTTATTGTCTTATGTACGAGTGACTGACGTAGCTGTATACGTCAGAATAATTACTAACTTACTAATTCTCCCATAGAGGAAAGATCATCCCCAGTATCTCAGCATCCAGACACGTGATGCCCTCGTCCTGTTTAAAGGGATATTAATTAATGGGATAACAGATTTTGAGGAGTCACGAAGTTAACCTCTATTATTTATTTAAGGGGATAGTTTAAACAATTCTGGTACAATGAAATACCTTGATTTCTACAAACATTGTCAGGAAACAGAACCAATGAATATATATCATGGTATCTTGTTGCTTGGAGTAGTCTGGAGGAATCACTTGCGCTATTTTTACCAACACTCTGCTCTCCCCTGAACGTCCACATGAGAAAGTCACCCCTCCTTCCCTCCCCTTAAAAAAGAAGCATCCAGTTTGTTGTCGTCGTCTCTGTTTGGCTGCAGAGGGAGGAGAGGCTGGCCAGGTTATTCCCTCTTCCCTCCTCCTCTCTCCTCCTCCTCCTCCTCCTCCTCCTCCTCCCCCTCTCAGGTGGCAACATAAATCTGTTTCACTCCCACACGTGTTTACTGCCTGTGAGTGATGACCTGACAACCCTCTATCTCTAGTCTCTCTCTCTCTCTCTCTCTCTCTCTCTCTCTCTCTCTCTCTCTCTCTCTCTCTCTCTCTCTCTCTCTCTCTCACTTCCTTACGTCTCCACAAGTTCTCACTACGGGTGTTTTTCTCGTAATTTCGTTAATTAAATATTTGCTAAAATTCGTTAAAATAGTGTCAATATTTGCATGCACATTTTTTTTTAATGCACTGAAGCGGAGGTACAGTTTTCCAGGAGTGAGGAGAGTGGGGCTTAAATAAACGGGGCAGCTCTGCTCTCTCCTGGGGAAGAAATACTGGGGTAGTGACGCCAGATTAGTAAGTTTACTACAAGTGGGCCGGGGATGGGATGGGATGGGATGGGGGGAGGGGAAATACGAAGGAGGGAGGGATGGATGGGATGGGATGGGATAGGATGGGGGGAGGCGAAAGACGAGGGAGGGAGGGATGGATAGAGGGGAGGAGAGAGAGTGTAACTGAATACTGAGTGGGCGTGAGGGGGAACAGATAGGAGGGAGTGACGAAGGGAGGGAGGGAGAGTGGGAAGGAGGGAGAGTGTACAGTATGTGGGCGTGACGGGGAACAGAAGAGAGGAGTGACAGAGAGCAGGAGAGAGAGTGAAGTAGAGTGTAACTGAATACTGGAAGAACAAAAAGGAGAGATTGAAGGAGGGAGGGAGAGAGAGGGAAAATACAGAGTAGGCGTGAGAGTATGTTCCTTATTAGTGATATGTAGATAGGTAT
>JAWZYT010006735.1:12500-15666 GCA_034508575.1 Petrolisthes manimaculis
TCCCCCCTTTCTCTCTTTCCTCTCATTCTCTCTCTCTCTCTCTTCCCTTCTCCCCTCTTTCTCTCTCCTTATCTCTCTTCCCTTCTCTCTCACTTCTTTCTCCCTCATTCTCTCACCCCTTCTCTCTCTCATTCTCTCTCCCTTTCTCTCTCCACTTTTCCTCCTTTCTCTCTCCCTTTCTCTCTCCACTTTTCCTCCTTTCTCTCTCCTTCTCTCTCCCTTTCTCTTCTCCTTTTCTCTCCACCGTTCGTTCCCTCTGACCCTCTTCCAATGTATCTTCCTCCTCACCATTTATTTCAAGTTCACTCTCTCCCTCTTTCTTCCCTCCCTCTTTCCATGCATCTTTCATTCCTTCCCTCCATCCCTCCCATTATTCCCTCCTTCTCTCCCTTTCTCTTCCCTCCCATTATTCCCTCCTTCTCTCCCTTTCTCTTCCCTCCCTCCCTCCCACCCTCGCTGCCTCTTCATCCTAAATCCACTCTTTCTTTTCTCCCTCCCTTCCCTCCCTCCCCTCCCAGTCTCCCTCCCTCCCTCCCCTCCCTCCCTCCCTAAAAAGTTATCGTTAACAATTCTGAAGGAGTCTTACCTAAATTAAAGTAGGAGGGGAGAGAGGGAGAGAAGAGAAGGGGAGAGATGAGAGGGATGGATGGAAGGGGAGGAGAGGGAAAGGGAAGGGATGGAAGGGGAGGAGAGGGAAAGGGAAGGGATGGAAGGGGAGGAGAGGGAAAGGGAAGGGATGGAAGGGGAGGAGAGGGAAAGGGAAGGGATGGAAGGGGAGGAGAGGGAAAGTGAAGGGATGGAAGGAGAATGGGAGAGAAACGAGGGAAGGGAGGGAAAAGTACGCAAGTAGAGAAGAAGGAAAAACATGAAGAGGGAGGAAGGAAAATGAAAAGAGGAAAGAAGAAAATGGAAGTAGTAGGAAAGGAAAGAGAAATATACGAAAAGAGAAGAATGGAGAGAGGAAGAGTTAAGAGGGATAGAAGAGGGAGAGAAAAGGAGGAAAGGAGTAGGGGAAGGAGAGGAAAGGAGTGAGGGAAGAAGGGGAGGAAAGGAGAGAAAGGAGAGGACATGAGTGAGGGAAGAAGGGGAGGAAAGGAGAGAAAGGAGAGGAATAGGAGTGAGAGAAGGAGAGAAAGGAGAGAGAAAGGAGTGAGGGAAGGAGAGAAAGGAGAGAGAAAGGAGTGAGAGAAGGAGAGAAAGGAGAGATAAAGGAGTGAGGGAAGGAGAGAAAGGAGAGGAAAAGAGTGAGAGAAGGAGAGAAAGGAGGGAAATGAGTGAGAGAAGGAGAACAGAAACACAAAGTTATAGACATTTAAATTACAGTACACATGTTTCACCCCCCCCCCCCTTTCTCTCTCTCTCTCTCTCTCTCTCTCTCTCTCTCTCTCTCTCTCTCTCTCTCTCTCTCATCCTGATTTATTTCTCTTCTTCCTCTCCCTTCCTTCTCTCAATTATTACTTCTCCTTCATTCCCTCCTTTATTTTTCTTCCCTCTCTCCCTCCTTCATTCTTCCTTCTCCCTCTCACCTTCCTTTATTCCTCATTTTCTCCATTTCTTATCTACATTTCCTTCCTCCCTCCTTCTCTTATTCCTTCCATTTATCCACTCGTATACCTTCCTCTCTTCCTTCCTATCCCTCTTTCCTTTTTATCATATTTCCTTTAATCATTTCTTCCTACGTTATTATCTCTTCCTCTCTCTATTCACATCCTTCACTCATTTATTTATTTCCCTTTTTCTCTCCTCTCTTTTATTCTCCTCTTTTCTTATCTACTTTTCCCTTCGCTTCTAATTTCCGTATGATAATAATTCTCTCTAATTTTCTTACTTTTTCTTTTCTTTCGTTTTTGTTTTTCTTCTACACCTTCCATCATTATTCCTTTCCCATTTTCCTTTTCTTTCTTTCTCTGTCCTCTCCTTCCTCTCTTCTTTTTCTCTTCATCTTTCATTCGCCCCATCTTTTCTTCCCCTCTTTCTTCCTGTTCCTTTCTGTTCTCTCCTTTCATCATTTTCTCTTATTTACCTCTTCTTCTCCTTATACCTTTCTTTCTTTTCCTTTCTCTGTCTCTCCTTTTTTCTCTCTTAATCTTTCATTCTCCCTTCCTTTTCTTCCTCTTCCTTTTCTCTTATTTCCCCTCTTCTTCTTCTTCTTCTTCTTCCCCTTATTCGTCTTTCTCTCTCTTCCTTTCTTCGTTTTCTCTTCAATTATCTTTCCCCTCCCTTGTTCCTCCATCTTTCATTCTCCTTCTCTCTCCCTTCATTCTTCTCCTTGTTCGTGTGTTTCCTTCATTTTTTTCATCTCTCTCTCTCTCTTTTTTTTTTTCTCTCTCTCTCTCTTTCTCTCTCTCTTTCTCTCTCTCTCCCTTCCTTCTATTCTACATCTACCATTCTTATCCTTATTTCTCTCCTCTTCCTTTCTTATTTCCCTCCTCCTCCTCCTTTCCCCTTCCCTCTCTCTCTCTCTCTCCACGAAGTTAGCATAATCTTTGAGACAAGTTAGGCATGATTTCGCCAGAGAGAGAGAGAGAGAGAAGAGAGAGAGAGAGAGAGAGAGAGAGAGAGAGAGAGAGAGAGGAGAGAGAGAGAGAGACGTAAAGAGAGAGATAGAGAGAGAGAGAGCAGACAGACAGACATAGAGAGAGAGAGAAAGAGCAGACATACATATACAAACAGAGAGAGAAAAAGATAGAGAGAGAAACCGACAGACAGACAGACATACAGAGACAGAGAGAGTGAGAGACATAGAGAGAGAGAGGGGGGGGGGAGGGGATATCAGACGATAAAGACTAAAGTAAAATAGAATGAGAAATAATTATAAATAAGCTAACTAACTAAACATGTAAGTAATGGGTCACTCTTTTCTCTCACTTATTTCTTCACTTTCGTCCACTCTCTCATTTTTTTTTCATTAATTTCTATATATCTGTTATTATCTTTCTGTTTCTGTCTGTCTGTCTGTCTCTATCTCTGTCTGTCTGTCTGTGTATCTGTCTCTCTCTCTCTCTAAACAATATCAACAACTCTTTCTCTTTCTCTCTCTCTCTCTCTCTCTCTCTCTCTCTCTCTCTCTCTCTCTCTATTATTAACCAACACAGGGTGACGCTGCAAGCAAAACTTTTGTACCCAATAACACACACACACACACACACCACGATTAACAAGACAG
>JAWZYT010006736.1:0-2500 GCA_034508575.1 Petrolisthes manimaculis
GTAAAAACACACAAAAATAATGATATTTTGTGTAATACCGTATAAAAAAACAAAAACAATGATATTTTGTGTAATAAAGTATATAAAAAACACATAAACAATGATGTTTTGTGTAATACAGTAAAAACACACAAAAACAATGATATTTTGTGTAATACGTTAAAAAAGAAGAAAAAAAAAGAAAGTAGTGATGCAAATAATGATGATAATTAATGTGAAAGACAGTGAATAAAAAAGGAATAGAGAGTGAAGAAGAAGAAGAAGAAAATGAATGAATACTATGTGAATGGTGAACAGTGAAAGAAATGTGAATAATGATTAGGAAATTATGGGAAACAGTGAATGGAATGTGGGAGATAGTGAAAGAAATCTGAAAAATTATTAAGAAAGATAGTGAAAGAGGGAGGAGAAGGAGAAGGAAGAGAAAGAAGAGAAGAAGGAGGAAGAAGAGAAGAAGGTAGAGAAAGAAAGGAAAGATAAGGAAGAGAAGAAGGAATAGGAGGAGGAGGACAAAGAGGAGCATGAGAAGAAAGAGGAGGAGAAAGAGGAGGAAGAGGAGGAGAAGAAAAGGAAGAGGAGGAGAAGGAGGAAGAGAAAGGGAAGAGAAGAAAAAGGAGGAGGAGGAGAAGGAGGAAAGTTACATGATTCTGAATAATTATATGTAACCCTTGGAGAGAAAGAGAGAGAGAGAGAGAGAGAGAGAGAGAGAGAGAGGAGAGAGAGAGAGAGAGAGAGAGAGAGAGTCCTTTAGGTGGGTAGGTGGTTAGTTAATTAAGTGGAGTTGCAATAGACAGTTCACGTGTTCAAGATATTTCTAATTAACTTGTGAGGTGAGTTGGACCTAGAGAGAGAGAGAGAGAGAGAGAGAGAGAGAGAGAGAGAGAGAGTAGAGTGGGAGAGAGAAAGCTTAGATAGTGTGTTTGTGTGTGAGAGAGAGAGAGTGAGAGAGAGAGTGGGAGAGAGAGCTTAGATAGTATGACAAGGTGTGAGAGAGAGGGAGAAATAGAGAGAGAGAGAGATAGATAGATAGATAGAGAGAGAGAGAGAGAGAGAGAGAGAGAGAGAGAGAGAGAGAGAGAGAGAGAGAGAGAGAGAGAGAAAACTGGAACATAGTATACTGGAACTTCTGGAACCACATTGACAAAACACAACAAAAGTCTGGAATGAAGGAGAGGGGGGGGGGGGGGGGTAATATTATCCCCATGTTGGTAAATCCGGAGCAAATGATTCCTCCAAACTATTCCAGAAAAACAGGATACCATTATACCATCTGTTTCTTGACAAATTTTGGAGGAATCAAGGCACTCCAATCTTTTAAAAATATAAAACTCTCCTCATAATTAAATTTGTCATTAAATTTGTCATTAAGTATAAGTGGAAAAGCCATTATTATTATTATTATTATTATTATTATTATTATTATTATCATTATTATTATTCTAAGCTGATTTGTATTGACGTATTTATAAGGAAATTATAAAAAATGGTGCATGTATGGAGAGGAGTATTTTATTTGTATTCTGTATTCTTAAATGCCTTTGTATTTCACGGTACAGAAGAATAATAATTATTATTATATAGAAATGATAATAATGTGTATGGGGAGAGTATAAAATTTGTATTCTGTATTCTTAAATGCCTTTGTATTTGACGGTACAGAAGAATAATTATTATATGGAAACAATTATATAATATTATGTGTGTATGGAAAAGTAATAAAAAAAATTAAATTGCTTTTGGATGGAAGAGAAAAATTATTATATGTGCATGAATAAACAAATAGTAATTATTAGTCTAAGCTGATTTTTATGATGTAATGATTAAAACTGATTTATATATAATAATTATATAGTGTATATTATGTGAAAACAATTATATATTCTAAACTGCTTTGTATGGAAACTACTAATTAATTATTGTATGAATATAAAGAGGTTATGGTTTATTATAAGCTGTTTTGTATTTTATCTTGTAATATGGGACGATTTTTGGTTTATTATAAGCTGTTTTGTATTTTGCTTGTAATATGGGTACGAGTTGTGGTTTATTCTAAGTTGTTTTGTATTTGTCTTGTAATATGGGACGATTTTTGGTTTATTCTAAGTTGTTTTGTATTTGTCTTGTAATTTGGGAACTAATTGTGGATTATTCTAAATTGTTTTGTATTTGTCTTGTAATATGGGAACTAATTGAGGATTATTCTAAGCTGCTTTGTATTTATCTTGTATTGTTTGTATTATGGGAACGATTTTTGGTTTATTCTAAGCTGCTTTGTATCTTAACTTGTAATATGGGGACGAGTTGTGGTTTAATAATAATAATAATAATGAGTTAGAGGATTGGTGACGACTTTGAATTACTGGGTCGTCATTTAGTCATGTTTGTGTGGACGAGTGAAATGACAGGAAAATTGAAATGACATGAATATTGAAATGATATGAAAATGGAAATGACATGAATATTGAAATGATATGAATATTGAAATGACAGGAAAATTGAA
>JAWZYT010006736.1:7500-37500 GCA_034508575.1 Petrolisthes manimaculis
TTCATGATTTTAGTGTTTTTACTCGTATTTCCCTGGGGCTGATAATCGTATTGGTAATAATTATGGCTAAGACTGTTTCACTATTCATAATTATAGTGTTTTTACTCATATTTTCCTGGGGCTGATAATCGTATAGGTAATAATTATGTAGCTAACAAGTCTATTTATTTACTATTCATGATCATAGTGTTAACGTATGAACGAAAATTGTTGCTGATGTCTTTGCAATTCGACACCTTTAAGAACGACTTGCTTGTTATAACTTTCCCTCAGACACAAGGCAATAGATGGTTCAAGTAGACACATTATTTTCTCTCGGTTGTCACACTCACATCCATTACGTTTGTTGTTGTTGTTGTATTTAATTATTGTAATCCGTGCATGATATTGAATCCTTTGAGGTGAATATATAAGCGAATAATTACGTTTTTGTATTTAATTATTGTAATCTTGAATCCCTTGAGCTGAATATATAAGCGAATAATTACGTTGTTGTTGTATGTAATTATTGTAAAATGTAGACCACAGGTAGAGGCTTAATATTATAACTATAGAGGTTTTTTTTACCAAGACACTGACAATGTTTTCCCCCGCCCTACAGCTCGTCATTGGCCAACCCTACATTGTGAGTCGTGGTGATGATGGTGATGGTGGTGGTGATGGTGGTACAGAGAAGAGATATGGATTAACAACTATTGGTCTGAGGAGGTTTGGCTTCAACTCTGGATGTGGTACCTAGTTGCATCAAAAAATCAATCAATCAATCAATCCATTCATCAATCAATCTGGACGTGGTATGTATGTATGTATGTACAGTTGGCTACAGGAATTCGTACACATGCTATAATATTATGGAGGTTATTATTCTGGAAGTACTGCAATTAATGGTTTACAAAGTGACTGACTCTGAGATTGCAAGATAATATTGCATAGTAATATTGTCTTTCAGTAAAGTAGTCTTACATTTTCTTTTATATGTTGTAAAAACCTTGAAAACAACAGCGTGTGTAGGAACGAATTGTTGTGGCCCATAGTTCGTTGTTGTTCCATAATAGGTAAAAAGTTGGATAGTCTTAGGAAAGTGAATTAAGATTGAATACTTTGAATGCAAAAAGAAAAGTAATTGTTTTGCTTTAACTAGTTTCAAATATCACGTATAATTAACGTGTTAAAGAGTTGTTGTACAGCATAAAGTAACGTAGCGATGGTTTGAATCGACCCGTTTTAGATAAGAATTTGTTTTTCTCATTCTGAGAAGCTAAAAGAATATATTATAATTTTTGTAGACTTAGATGTAATTAATTAAGACGATACATGATTGAGGAAGTACAGTCAGCGGCAGAAGTCGTGTGTGTCAGTGTTCATGGACTCGAGAAATACACGTTTTCTGAACTAAATAATCGAGTCTATGAACATCAGGACTTTTACCGCCGACTGTACAGTGTTGGTAGATCTGGAGCAACTGATTCCTCCAACCCACCATTTATTTTTGTTATAAATAAATGAATAAAGGAATAGAAACGCTACACTTTGTACAGTCACAATCAAATAACCATAGACACTTTCCTTCATTCCATCGTACAAAGTAAATCAGTATCATATTGTTAATTAACGTTTGACTGCTTCTCTTATCAGTTCGTCAGTAGAGTATATAGTTGTAATAGTATCGGTCAAATACACTACCATCTTTTAATAATTACTACCATCTTTTAATAATTACTACCATCTTTTAATAATTACTACCATCTTTTAATAATTACTACCATCTTTTAATAATTACTACCATCTTTTAATAATTACTACCATCTTTTAATAATTACTACCATCTTTTAATAATTACTACCATCTTTTAATAATTACTACCATCTTTTAATAATTACTACCATCTTTTAATAATTACTACCATCTTTTAATAATTACTACCATCTTTTAATAATTACTACCATCTTTTAATAATTACTACCATCTTTTAATAATTACTACCATCTTTTAATAATTACGACCATCTTTTAATAATTACTACAACAATCTATTCAATAACTTAAAAATACAATCTTTTAATAATTACTACCATCTTTTAATAATTACTACAACAATCTAGTCAATAACTTAAAAAAATTTGAGTTCTCCATACGTGTAATAATGAATGAATAAACTCTTTGTCATGGTTAAGAGGAATATTCAAGTCTAATTCACAAAGTATCTTTAATTAATTAATCTATTTTTCATTTTAAGATTTCTAATGCATTTTTTTTTTTTTTTTAAGATTTCTAATGCATTTTTTTTTTCATGTTAAGATTTCTAATGCATTTTTTTTTTTTCATTTTAAGATTTCTAATGCTTTTTTTTTTTTTTTTCATTTTAAGATTTCTAATGCATTTTTTTTTTTAAAGATTTCTAATGCATTTTTTTTTTTCATTTTAAGATTTCTAATGCATTTTTTTTTTTTTTTTTTTTAAGATTTCTAATGCATTTTTTTTTTTTCATTTTAAGATTTCTAATGCATTTTTTTTTTTTTTTTAGATTTCTAATGCATTTTTTTTTTTTCATTTTAAGATTTCTAATGCATTTTTTTTTTTCATTTAAGATTTCTAATGCATTTTTTTTTTTTTTTTTTTAAGATTTCTAATGCATTTTTTTTTTACCCATTTCAGACAGCAGTGGAGGAGCGAGAATTAATTAACACTTGTGAGCAGAGAACAACTCCAGGCAAGTTTTCTGCTCCTCACCAATAATTTATGTATCAGGAGTAATATTAACCTTCAAGGTGTTACACAAATGAAAATAAAAAATACTAAAAAATATTGTATATACTTTTTTATTCCATACATGTTGTTTGTAATGTGGGAGTAGCCATGTTGATAAATGTTTAGACTATTTATCGAGATAGGGTCTGCCTTACCCCTATATTACTTAGAAAACTCTTCCGTACTGCTCACACATTATTGGGTTTGACTGAACACTCCTCCAATATATATCTTGGTTAATAAAGTTTCTGATCAGTGGATTTAGTTCATAATAAAATCCATTGCTTGAGGACCTCTATGGAAGGAGCTTGTTACCACAGTCCTTAAGAGGTTACGTTATACACCTTCAAATTAGTCGGCTTTCATTCCCGAGTAGAGTTTCAGACAAGCCATTTGGGGGGCAGGACATCACCTATTATAATTATGGAGGATGAGAAAAATTATACAGCAGACAAATAAAAAAGATTCCTGCAATTCTAGTGAAATATCGACACCTCACAGAAAACGGATACTGAAAAATAGTTTGTTTATGATTAAGTTTATATTATGTAGTTCTATTCTACAAACCCACTTAGAAAAGTAATTAAAGAGTCATTACAAGTTGGCAACCCATCCATACGATAGACTATATGGAACTTTATATAATGTGAAGGAGATAATTGTATTAAAAATGTTTGAGGAGTGTTACAGTCAGCCAGATAATGTTTGTGAAAAAGTAAATAACAGAAATACTTCAAACCCATGGTGGAATGAAGAGATCAACAAGAATGCTACTAGAAAGACGAGTGAGGTAAAATATAATAGGCTACATAAACCTTAGAGAAGACGTGAAAGTGACTAAACGGAGAATGAATGAGTATGGAAAAGACGGTAACAAAATGATGGAGGCAATAGGAGTGTGTGAGTCAGCAATCCCCCAAAGAAAACGGTACGTGGTCGTGAATTGTATGTATAGATTCCTGAATGTTTTTAATGGTGTGTATGTATAAAAAGTATTTGGGAAAACCAGAGACTCGGGGAAAGTAAGCGTGGGAAATCTTGTAGGGTAATTAATTATTCATAAATAATGATACTGTAATATCATAATCTACATTTAATTAGTGTCATGAAACGTGCTTATCTTGATTCACATACTGTAGGTAAACCAGCAGGACACTCTTGGGTTGTAATTATTTCTTCTTCTACCCTCACCTGCTTATATCATGTAAATCATTTTTTTCCTAGTTTGTTTTAATCATGAATTAATTTTTCTTTTCTAGTGAATCAGTCTGGCAGGGGGACTATAAAGCAGCAGGGTTCTGTATTTTGCAGTGCCTATTTCTAGGTCAACTCCAAGGAGCTCGTGGTTTGATGTGATGTTGCAGGTCATCGATTTGATGGAGTTGTTTACATACAACAGCACACCACCACCCCCTCTGTCTTTATATACAACAGCACACCACCACCCCCTCTGTCTTCTCAGCACACCACCACCCCCTCTGTCTTCTCAGCACACCACCACCCCGTCTGTCTTCTCTATCTTTGTGGAAGAGTTGGTAGCCTGGAATCATGAATTCCCCTTCAAGATCTCTGTCCGAGGTTCTCAACCATGACTCTGTTATAATATGGTAATACTGGACCAATTGGATTCCTCCAAACTATTCCATACAACAGGATTAATGCCATTATATTTATTAATTAATTCTCTTTCCTGACATACTTTGGAGGAATCAAAGTACTATAAAGGAACCCAGATTTCCATAGGGTAGTTGTGGGGCAAACTGATTCCTCCAAACTGTATTATTCCTGCATTAAGTTGTGTTGCCTGAGATACCTTGGAGGACTCACGGTGCTCCAATGTACCAATTAGTCACGGTTGGAAATTATAAATATATAATATTCGCTAATTTCGGTAATTAGTTACATAATTAAAGAAATTATTATATCAAATTGTAGGGAAAATTAAGGAGAATTTAATTATATAATAATTAATTCAAAATAATTATTGATAGATTAATTATGACCCAAAACGTGAACAATATTCTCCACCAAATCATGACGTCATTATACGATAATCAATGAGGGGATAGGGGAGTGGGGTGGGGGGGGGTGTCTGGAGGGTAGGGGCATGGGTGTGAGGGAGGGGGTATGGGTAGAGTGGATGAGGGGTAGGGGGGAGGGCAAGTCAACTCAGTAACCTCATTTATGGACTGCCATTCAAACATTAATTTTGAACCAACATTCTCTCTATAAGTGATGGGGAATTTTCACTAGATATGGGGAATCAGAGGTACCAATGGGGATATTATAGAAATTTCATCAAGCAGACCTGGCACCACTGCTCTCTATCTCTCTTTTAATGACGTCATAATATAGTTTGGAGGAATCAATTTGCTCCAAAATTACCCTAGAGAGATCAGATGTCCCTTGTAGTAACTTTGTATTACATTGATTCCTCCAAAATATGTCAGGAAACAGGATTAGTTAATAAATATTATAATGGTATCGACTCTTTACACCTTATTTAATTATTGATTAATATTAAACCCATTTATTACATGGGATAATTAATTAATATTAAACCCATTTATTACATGGGATAATTAATTAATATTAAACCCATTTATTTCATGGGATAATTAATTAATATTAAACCCATTTATTTCATGGGATAATTAATATTAAACCCATTTATTTCATGGGATAATTAATATTAAACCCATTTATTTCATGGAATAATTATTTAATATTTTTTTTTTCTTTTCTGTTAAGGAAATAGAAACAAATTATTATTTATTTATTATTTATTACGAAGGAGAGAGAGAGAGAGAGAGAATGTGTATTTGTGTGTGTGTGAAACAGAGACTGTGTGTGTGAGAGAGAGACTGTGTGTGTGAGAGAGAGACTGTGTGTGTGAAAGAGAGACGGTGTGTGTGAAAGAGAGACTGTGTGTTTGTTACCCCCCCCCCACACCCCCACTATCTCATCACGTGACCACACACACACACACACACACACACAATAATTATTAGATTCCTTCCTATTTAAGTGTGTGTGTTTTGTGGCAATATTTGAAGGACTCATTTAATTTTACCTCTTAGTTACATTCTGACAACATTAATTTGTTTTTAATTACTTTCGACTGGAGTACTGGAAACAGCCATTAATTTCTCAAGTGCATTTCAATATGTTTTTTTCTTAGTCTACTCTAAACCTAATAATATAATGATCTTAGAAACTGTGTTTGTGTGTGTGTGTAAAAATAAAAATAAAAATACAGATTCTCTTTTTCAATATGATAAAATGATTGAATAATACTAAATAAGACTTTTTCTAGACTACTACTACTACTATTACTACTACTAGCTACTATTACAATTCTATGGACTACTAGGCCTACTACGTGACATATCCCTTCAAACACAAACTGTCATTATTTTTACATTACATTATCACCATTCATGGCTTGTGCTTATTAGGTTCACGATTTTCAAAGTTAATTCACAATCCTAAAGTTGGTTAGGTATATTATATCACGAGTACAAGATTTTTTACATCTTTATATATAGTTTTCTCATTGTTTAAAATACAAAAATATATGGTACAATACTAATCATACACTAGCAATGCAAATAATTATATGGTAATCACAAGGGAAGCCATTAATATATTGTACAGTATTATTATTACCTCATGGCCCATATTCGAGAACATACGTGGTGCATACGATGGTGTGGTACAAATACGATGGCTCCATAGAAACACGATAGAGCCCGTCGTCGTACCGTCACCACGCCGTCGTATACCCCACGGCTGGATGTTCTTGAATACGGCCCACCAACGTTTCATATTAATACACCAATCCTCATTCCTGTTATCTAATACTGTATAACAATCTGAATAATACACATGCCATACACCCACAGAACAGAAGAATATAAGAAAACCATAATTACTGTAAACCCTCGGTAGACAATAAATAACTACTTAATCCGCCATTTCATTTATTTTTATACTCATTCTCTCATTGAATATCATCCAGTGTTTTTCCTCGGCTTCTGTTATGTTATTCATTATCATACAAACTACGGTATGGGATTTTTTTACTGAGTCTGTTTTATATCCGTTTCTTTTTTTGTGCTAAATTTAATTATCTTATATTATCTACTGCATCTTGAATATCCTCGAGATCCCTTCTACTTCTACCTTCTACAACACAACACATAAATTAATTAACGACATACATCTTCAATATCCTCAATCCCTTCTATCTCTACAACGCCATACATAAATTAACGACATACATCTTGAATATCCTCAATCCCTTCTATCTCTACAACGCCATACATAAATTAATGACATACATACCGGTATACTGTAGCTTCCTCCATCCACATACCATCTTATTGTTTACTTGTACTGAGCAAAAAACTACACATTAAGGGACTCGTGTGTTGTAGTCAGAAAATTGGAGATAAATGAGTCCTTCAAATTCTGCCACATAACACCACCTATATCGAAGTAACTTGTTACGTGGCAAGGTCAGGAGGAATCAGAAGCCTCCAATTTTCAAACACGATACAGGGTCCATAACATAACAAGAAAGATGAGACAAACAAATAACATAAACATAGAAACAAAGAGGACCAATTCTGCAATAGCTCTTTAATTACTTCACTGCTACGTACAGTCTGTCGTTGATGCACGTACCCCACCCTCGCTCAGTTACTCACAGTTTTAGCTGGTAAAATGTGGAGTAATAAGCAGGGTTATCTTACAGTTATTGTGATGGGTCCATTTAATATCTGCTGTAAGATACCCCTGCTTTCTACTCCAGATTTTACCGGCTAAAACTGCGAGTAATTGAACGAGGTTGGCGTTCGTGCATCATTGACAGAATTTACCTCTCGCAGCCACCCAATTCACCCTTCACATTATCTACTTATTTTGTTCCCAACATGTCAAACTAATTAAAATTCCAACAAATATTCTCAATATCATCCAGTTTCTTTTGCACACTAAAACATTTTTCAAAATTTTAAATACATAAACTTAGCTAAATATACTGTATTATCCTTTCATATAATAATGCACATGCACACTCCTATTTACACAATCAGTAACAATCTAGAGTCATGTTTCCACTCTACTACTATTGGTCTAACACAACTATAGTCACAGCTTCAAGATAGCATTTGGCCATTTAATATAACTTTGTGTATGTATGAATAATCACTACATAATGTGAGTACACAACTTCCCATACTTCCAACAGGCACTGGCACCAAGTAATGTCAAAAATAATAGTATGTCAGGTATGCTATTCCTCTCCATGATGTGTGAAGTTGATCAATGTGTTGACCTTTAAAAGTCTATTCCCTCGACTCTTTTCTTTCCTTCACTTGAGGGCATTTCAAAAGTGTGACATAGTGACTCAGGTTACAGTTTTACACATCATGGAGAGAGAATCCCACCATTTTCTGACTGTCCATCATAAAAGTGTCAATGGTATACAGTACAGTACTGTATATACTAGTCATGCAAAGATAATCAGAGAGTACAGGTACTGTTGTAAAAATAGCAGCACAATCATCGAGATACAGTACCATGGAGTAGCCTACATAACTGAAGCAAAGTTTAAGGCACTTGACTCAACATTGTAAAAAGTTAATTAAAATCATGATGTATGAAATAACATTATCTACTCCATGCTTGAAGCTGAACTTGATAATTATAATTATACATAAAGCAAATTGTAATGTTTCTGGTAACTGTACAGTAATATGGTTCTGGTAACAATCTTTTGCTACATTTATGTGATGTTCTCGGCAAGAACACCTTAATTAAAAATGGTACTGGGTTGATGCTGTAGAACCTTTCTCATCTCCCCTTCAATTGTTAAGGTCAAAGATTTGTCAGCACACAAACCTTAAGAGAAATGGGAGCACCATCAAGCAAACCCAGTGGACTGCTTGGTCTGTGTGATATATATTGGTAAAATGCACTTTTGCTATTATAGAAATGGTACAATCTGAAGTAACCTCCAATTACTGTAGGCCTATATATAAAATTCTGAGCAACAAATTCACTCACTGCTGTAATTTGAACAGTGTAAGTGAATTGAATACAAGGAGAATATCACAACCATCTTCCATCTACTGTAATTAGGGGGGAAACACAGTGGAGGTAAATCTGGAGCAACTGATTCCTCCAAACTATTCCAAACAACAGGACACCATTATTTTTGTTCCTCTGGTCTCATTTCCTGGCAAACTTTGGAGGAATCAAGGTGCTCTTATGTACCAAAAGAATATCTACCCTTTACATTATTATTATTTTTTTTTAATTGCGCAAATTTAAAAGTTTAGGGCCATGTGCAAATGAATATCCAGTAATGGTTTTAGTGGCGATTAATGATGATAAGGACAATGGCTTAATAACCTTTAGATTAAATATTTCTTTATATTATATTATGCAGATTTAAAAGTTCTATTCTGTTAATAAAAGCATTATCACATGTATCTTACAAATCAGGTTGACTTTACATTCTCTTACATTACTGCACTTATTCCGATGCAGGTTATGTGTTGTTTGTTTGTCATGTCTGTTATACACTGATAGAGTTGGGCACAATTTCTGGGTCCAGCCAGTCAAATTTCCACTGACGGTCAATGTTCCTTTTCTTCATGTCCAAACTCAGCTTCTTCAGGTCCTTTTGAAATCTGGAAAAACAACATTACTTGTCATTAATTGCTACAGGGGTATAATATTTCCAAAATAAACAACTTCCTTAAGTCGATATTCAGAAAACTATTTACCGTATATTACGACAGGATGACCACAATATTCTTTACATGTACAAGCATTTCATGGCAAGATTTCCCACTGCACACCAAGATCCATATTAAACTATACTGTACATTATCATAACATGACTACAAATACTATGGTACAAATAGATATAAGCCAAGTACAGTACATCAAATTCTATGATATTTTCCTAAGTTCAGTAGCAATCCCAAGAATGAGGGATGATAAGTCTCAAATTTTATCTAATTACAGTATTATAATGATCTAATACTGTACATACAACTATAGGTCACACACATCATTAAAGTAGTACTGTACACTGAAAGACATTCACTTCTCTTAATGTATTAAGATAATCTAATAACTGGATTCATATTATTAAGGGAAGATTCTCTTGTTGGCGAATTGGAGAGCGACTGATTCCTCCAAAGTATGCCAGGAAACAGACAACCTTAATGGGGGAACTATTAAGTGGCATTGTCTGGAGGAATCAATAATCTACCAATTTAAACTCAAGAGAATCTCCCTTGAAGGTATAACAGTGAAAGACAGAATACAGGACTGTGCAACTTACTCTTCAGCAGCCTTGACTCCCACGGGATCATAGAGGTACTGCATCTCAAAGTTACCGAGGCTGTTGGTTCCTCGGCTAGATAGAAGCTTCGTGATCACCATAATATCCAGAGTCATTCTTTTATTCGGCAGCATCGCCATGATGTCTTGTTCCGTGAAGTTTTTCTGCAGAGATGAGGTAGGTTTTTAGTGTTGGATATGTATTGTACTCCAATGGTTTTCTGTATATAATTTTTTACTACTGTATTATGAAATCACTGAAGTACTGTACTGTATTGTACTAAAAATATATATGCAATGTACGGTACAGTATATTATATTGTAGAATAAATTACAAACAAAAAGAGTTGTGTGGCCATTACTAGACAACTAAAAAATATTACAGAAATTGGGTGTATATAAAAAAATGAACTTACCTTCTCCTTGGGAATATCAGACAAGAGAATACCCGGGTAGTTGGGTACAAAGCCATACTGTTCGTACTGCTGGAAGTTGGCAGCGGCGTGACCAAGGGAACAAGTGGATATGATCACCGTCACTACATCTATCACTTCATCCACAGTGGTGAAACCTGGAAATGTCACCGTAATTATCTAACCTACTGCATGATGATAAACTATACAGTAATATACAGTATAGAGTAACCTTGTTTTTCCTTACTTGATGGCAGATAATATATACACTTGATATGACAGTGGTTTGTACATTCTATATAATTATCACTTGTGAGTACTGTACTGTATTTATATGTCAACTATAAAATAACAGTTGGTATTGACTGTCATCCTCTTGAAAAATCTCCATTAGGATAAATACATAAATTTGGTTGCAAAAACTGAACAGAATTTTCATCAGAGGTCAGTGTAGCCTAATTGTTTAGTTTGAGATGGAATAACCGTTCATTTATTTATCTTCCAAACATTACTCAGGAACACAAGCTCATCTACAATTATCCACCACAACTAGATAAGGGTGGAGAAATGTAAATAATTATACTGTATCACCAATAGTCAAATACAAAAAATTAGCTGACTTCTGTTGGAAATAAATGCATCTTTAACAACCATCTACCATATCATATCCAGCCCAAGTCGTCACACTCACCTTCCTCTGAATTTCCAGGGACGTTCTGAAGTCCAACTCCGTTTTGGTTTCTTGCCTTCACCAGTTCCTCTCTCCACCATCGCAGTTCCCAGTCCCCAGACAACTTCTCAGGGCTGTCTGTTTAACCAAAAGGATATAAGAATTAGCAGGATACTGGGTATGATCCATGATATCATAGCTTCAGAGATAGTAGTGACTTTAATTAACACATTACAAACTCCATCCAATGATAATGATTAATGTATAGTAAAGCATAGTATAAACTTTCCCAAGGCAGTAGCTCCATAGTTGTCAATGCTGGAAGATACTAAAATTGGAAAATGTAGTAGCCTACAGTAGATAATGTTTGTAGGTAAACTAAAAGACGGGTGTAGTGCACAATGCTCGAAGAAGTGGGAGGGCAGTGCTTGAGAATGCAGCACAAAAAAGAAGTGGGCATTACTAGAACATAATGTCCAATGAAAGGAAGGTGGAATTAGCCAACAGTATCCACAGTATGTATGCAATAATATCCTGACTAACTTACCATATACATGAGAGACAACTGTGCTGACATATTTCTTGATGACATTGTATAAGGGAACAGCATCATCCCTGTAGGGGTAGTAGGGCAGAATGTTTGGGTCCAACACACCCCGGGCTTCCAGTTCCTTCTCTACCTGCCCCTCACGGTCAAACTTCCAGCGGTCAAACCCTCGTCTCATGAGTTCAAAGATCCCCTTCACTCCCTGGGTCATACAATTGTCCACCCAACCACCTGGGGATATCAATTTCTCCAGACCTCTCCTGTAACATAACAACAACAGGATTAATGTACATTTTCACTCATTCAAACACAAACAAAAATATATACAGTACCGTATGAAGAGATAAAATGCTCTGTGAAAAGGAATATTTTCACAATCACTCCCTTTGTCAAGTTTATATAATTCTCAGCTTCCTATCACAAGTTAGCTCACTGTCTCACATCAACTCACATTTACATAAACACTACTACTCCATTCAAACATATTCAAGGTGTTCAGCTGAGAAAAGACATGTTAACCAATGTGCTGTACATTGTCAGAACATTCAAATTTTGTACAGATTAGTCATATCAAATACTGTGTGTTATTAATAAAACAGTGATTATGGTTATATGTTTTCAAAGTACAGTACTGTATCAACACTGAAGTGGCTTCGGTATCCAGACAATATTAATTCTCTTCTATACAGGTAATCTCTCATTTCTCAGTACAATAATGCTGTACAGTACTAAACAATAAAATATAATGAATCAATAATGAAATATGTTTGGAAAATATGTAATTCAATCAGTTGTGCATAGGAGCATCTCTTATGTACAGTAATACAATCAGTGTGACTCACGTGTTGATGGCCAGCAGGAAGAGGAAGTGAGGTGCCATGAGCTTGAAGAGAGGGTGTGAAGGTGAGAGGTTACGGTGTGTACAGATGACCACTCCCTCCATCAGAAGGTGTGTGTAGCCAAGGTGAGTGAGGGCCTGGTGGTGTTGAGCCTCTACATTGTTATAGAACATCTTAGCCACCAACCATGTATAGCTTGGATCCTTGGGAGTGTAAACCTGTAGAGTCACACACATAATGTTAAATACTGAATGCCATACTTTCAGAGAATACTGTATACAATATATTTCAACTTTTTAACTTAAGGAGATATTCTATTGTTTAGTGAATTTGGAAGGCTACTGATTCCTCCTAACTATGCCAGAAAACAGAAGCCTCAATGGTATTAATTGGGGATCTGTTTCATGGCATAATTTTGAAGAATCAGTGACCTTCCAATTCACTAACATAACAATCTCCCCAGCATCAATACACCAATATGAATTCCTGAACATTTTCACTCAAACCTGGGAACCCACTTCTTCAATTTCCAAGGCCTAAACTCCCCCCTGACTCCTCAAGACAGAAAACAGGAATTAATGATGATGATACTGTATCCACCGAAAATTTGTTATCTCTTACCGGGTTGTCATTTCCCTTCTTCTGTTTGAGCTGAATGGCGATGGGCAACAATTTGTCTTCAGCATCGAGATGGAAGAGAGCCAGAGGAGAGGCCAGCTGTGAATTCAGAGAGGTTAATCAGATACACTTCTCATTACGTATATATTTACATACGGTAGATAGATTTTTTCAGTCATTGCCAAACCTGTGGAGGAAAATCTAGTAAGCCGCTATTTATAGTATGACATCATTAATAGAGATTGAATTATTGGTGTATCAGATACACTTCACATACTGTACAATAAATACACAGGTAGGTAAAGGAGGGATTCATGCCGGACCAAACTGTGCTCACCTCGCGATCGTCTTTGCAGGCGAGATTATCCGTTATCTCCAAGTCGCAGAGGAAGATTTTGTTTTTCTCCAGAGCCTCGGCTAAAGTCATGTCACCCAGGAGGCCACGTACCGTCTCCTCAGTCACATCCAAACTGGAACAAAATATTTAGATTAATTTATGTACTGTACCTTTATCTCTGTGTGCATATTTTCCTACTTTCTTATCTTGGCCCCACTCTCTATTTCAAATTTTTCTCTATCCCTCTCTCTTTATTTCAGCACCACTACAAATTTCTCAATGCCTCTTTTTTTTATCAGCCCCTCCTCTACAAATTTTTCATGGATTCCCTTTCTTTTCTTTTTTATTCAGCCCCACTACAAAATTTTCTCTGTCACTCATTTTTTTTTATTAGCCCTTGCACTTTGGCTCCGGCTGCTGGAAAATTAGTGACAATATACATACATACAGACAGATGATGATAATACTGTACTTACTTCTCTGGGATTTCCTTGCACAGACGGATCACATTAGGGTTGACACCTTGTAGTCTCTGAAGCCCAAACCACCAGTCTTCCTTCCACACACCAAAGCACTGTGTAGGTAAACATAATGTGTGTTAATTATACTGTACTGTACATATATGGATAACTTGGGGTAATTTGTTCATAAAAATGCTGCACAATTTCATGAACTATACAGTATGTTGTAATAATTTTTCATGTTATGTAGAAATTAATTAATCCTCTCTCCCAGCTCATTTATTATTATTTATTTATTTATTTATCTATTTATCTATTATTTATTATTAGTCTCCAATCGTCTGCACCTCTCAAACTTAAAGGGGGAAGTACAGAGTGTGTAAATCTGGAGCAACTGATTCATCCAAACTATTCCAAGCAACAGAACTCCATTATTTTTATTCATTCTGGTTCTGTTTCCTGGCATACTTTGGAGGAATGAATGCACTCCAATGTAACAAAAGTGAATTACTCCCTTAAACGACTGTTCTATATGGTACCATTTACTTTCTGAGTATTATGAGTCAATGAAGGGGAATTCTGAGAGTAACATACCAGTAATGATAGAGTCTAACTTGTATGCACTTTGGGCAAGTTACAGTACAAGCTCACTGGAGAGAGAGAGAGAGAGAGAGAGAGAGAGAGAGAGAGAGAGAGAGAGAGAGAGGGAGAGAGAGAGAGAGGGGGGGGGGGGAAGACAATGATAACATCCCATTACATTCTTACATTCTGCATGTATCAAAATATGTGACACAGGTAATGGGTGCATTTCCTCCCACACTAACAAACTTATCTCTATCAACCTCCTCTAATCATCACACGTGGCATTCCAACGATACCTTTGTCGAGAGATTAAGTATCACTATCAACACATCCGGTTCTTATATTATCACTACTACCCTCTTACTACAGATAACCAGAAGGCTGCTTACATATTATTCTTATCAGTTACTTTACAGGCTACCGCTGAGAACTGCTCCACTCAATAATGACTTGTTAAATCAGATATATTGTACAAATGCAATCAAATATCCACCGACACTTTCGTTTCATCGTAGTAAACAACATTCACTTCACCTAGGAAGTAAATAATATCTTGGTAATAATAAAGAACAACACATGTATGATATTGCTGCACCTCATAATAATAATAATTGAGGGGGTTGAGTTGACGTAAAGTGTTATTGTATGATTATAGTTTGATATAATACTGATATATAGTACAGGTATTTACTACGATGGAAGGAAAGTGTCGGTGGTTATTATTTTGATTGTGGCTGTACCTTATAATAAAAAATATCGTTCTGTACAATCTGTGAACCGGACGATGTTATTTGACAAGTGTTGTTACGTGGTGGCAAAAAGTTCTATATAGCTGCTGTTCATTGCACCATCCTTCATTAGAGACCCTATAAAAAGATTTTCTATAGGGTCTCTATTCTTCATAACACACATTCACGATATTTTTTGTGGAGCTACAGTACACAACAGTATAATGACAGTAAAATGGGACAGCAAATAGGACACATAAAACAATATAATGACAGAAACTTGGGACAACAAATAGGACATAATATAGACAAGATCGTGACAGCAAAATGGGACAAGAAGTAGGACACAGAAAACAGTATAATGACAGTAAAATGGGACAACAAATAGGACACATAAAACCGTAAAATGGGACAGCAAATAGGACACATAAAACAATATAATGACAGAAAATTGGGACAACAAATAGGTCACATAAAACAGTAAAATGGGACAACAAATAGGACACACATAAAACAGAATATAATAATTATGACAACATCTATTTCTATACCAATCGTGACCATACCTCCGGCTCTCCCAGACTTTGCTTGAACACTCTCCTTAGACTCTCCAAGGTGGTCCATTTGGTGGTGGTCCATTGGATTAGTTTGGTCTGGGCTAACAAGTTCACCTTCTCCTTAGCAAACGTCCACTGTGTAGGGAAGATAGAGAAGATAATGTATGAGATTTAGCATTAATTAATAAAAATATATATACAGTACAGTACAATACAAAATTAATATAGTAAATACAATAAAAATATATATACAGTACAGTACAATACAAAATTAATATAGTAAATACAATAAAAATATATATACAGTACAATACAATACAAAATTAATATAGTAAATACAATAAAAATATATATACAGTACAGTACAATACAAAATTAATATAATAAATACAATAAAAATATATATACAGTACAGTACAATACAAAATTAATATAGTAAATACAATAAAAATACAGTACAGTACAATACAGCAAAATAAAATACAACTATAAATTACAGTACTGTGTTGTTGTCCTCGAGAATATAATAATAACTCAAAAACTATCCACAAGAATAACATTAATTAATTAAGTCTGATTTTGGGTTCATTAACTCACGTAATATTCCTCAGAGAACTTTTCATCACTTGGTAAATTCTCAATCTGAAAGTAAAAAATAAAATACCGTGTTAATTAATGTGAATATAGGATTATACACTATGTTAATGTATGTATGTATGTATGTATGTATGTATGTACAGTATGTGTATGTGTGTTAAATTAGCCTATGTATTGTACCATATGTAATGTGTTTTAAGGTATGTTGTATGTGTGTTAATGTATGTTGTATGTATGTAATGTGTTTTAAGGTATGTTGTATGTGTGTTAATGTATGTTGTATGTATGTAATGTGTTTTTAAGGTATGTTGTATGTGTGTTAATGTATGTTGTATGTATGTAATGTGTTTTAAGGTATGTTGTATGTGTGTTAATGTATGTTGTATGTATGTAATATGTTTTAAGGTATGTTGTATGTGTGTTAATGTATGTTGTATGTATGTAATATGTTTTTAAGGTATGTTGTATGTGTGTTAATGTATGTTGTATGTATGTAATGTGTTTTAAGGTATGTTGTATGTATGTTAATGTATGTTGTATGTATGTAATGTGTTTTAAGATATGTTGTATGTGTGTATGTGTGTGTGTGTGTGTAAATGTAGCCTATTATAAAATATACTACTTCAATAATGGACAATGATCGATATGGTAAATAGTAAATACTGTATATATTTTATACCTCAACCCCGGGACTGAAGGTGACCTGAGACTCTTAAATTGTGAGGTCCAGAGATTTTTAATTTAAGTGATGAAGCTTCGAGATGTTGGTTGGTTCATATATTTGTTTATACACGTCATAATAATCATATGGTTCTTTATAACAGCACAATATTCTATCAGGTTTTTTTTTTATATTACTATTTATCGCTTCGTGTAGCGTTAAGGACCCTGTGATCGTGTATGATAATTGGAGACTTCTGATTCCTCCTGACTTTGCCTCGAAACAAGCTGCTTTCCTATAGGTGGTGTTTCGTGGCAATATTTGCAGGACTCATTTATCTCCAATTTTCTGACTACAACACAGGGTCCCTTAATCAATTTCTATCAGTTACCTCACAGTTACTACTAATTTAAGTTACCATGCATGGTATAAAAAAAAATATATATAATTTATGATGTATCCTATTTTATCAAAAGTTGAGCTATATTTATAAATACTGTATAATATTGATGTTGACTTGGTATCCGTCCACTATCAACCAGCCAACCAGGTGGTTTCTCATCTGGAAGCTGTATTCCCTACTATCCTCTTACTCCCTCCATCAGTCCCTCCCTCCTAACACCTCCACCTCCCCTCCCCTCCCCTTACTCCCTCCATCAGTCCCTCCTAACACCTCCTCTCCCCTACACTTTCTCCCTCCATCAGTCCCTCCTAACACCTCCTCTCCCCTACACTTTCTCCCTCCATCAGTCCCTCCTAACACCTCCCCTCCCCTCCCCTTACTCCCTCCCTCAGTCCCTCCTAACACCTCTCCCCTCCCCTCCCTCCATCAGTCCCTCCTAACATCCCCACACTCTCCCTTACTCTCCCCAATAACTCCTCCCCTCCCCTCCCCTTACTCTCCCCAATAACTCTTCACCTCCCCTTCCCTTACTCCCTCCATCAGTCCCTCCTAACACCCCCACCCTCTCCCCTTCTCCCCAGTAACTCGCCGGGTAGAAATAACCGTACGTGGCTGTGCTTGTCTGGGCTATGGTGGTGTTTCCCTTCCATTAACTCATTTATTTGTATCCACCAGCTAGGTTATGTAGTGGACTGTAAAACCTGGCATATCATTCCAAGGTTACAAGGCTAGACTGTATTAAATTTGATTATATTTTTTATCTTGTGATCTTGTGTTGTAAAATGTTGTAAATAAAATAATAATGTAGTACAGTTTTTTTATGTGTCTGGCTTTCTTAATAATTATTGTGGTGTTAATTATGGTGTGAAAATGAGAGAAGTATGTATCCATCTCCAGTGAAAATAAATATAATAATAAATGTATATAATAGTATCTTATTATGACGACAAACAGCAGCACAGGTAGTAGGTAAGAAGTGAATTAACATGCACGAAAGGTACCATCTCAACCACCTGTACAATAATATTAGTAGTTTATTCTAGTGTCTCTCTCTCTCTCTCTCTCTCTCTCTCTCTCTCTCTCTCTCTCTCTCTCCAGGCATAGGGATTCATGACCTGCTGTTTCCATTCTTTTCCTTATACTGTAATAAATTTCTCTCCAACCTCCCCCCCATTTCTCCAAGTCATAAATATTCTCTTTACTCTCTCTATCTGCTTGTTCCTTCCTTCCTTCCTTCCTTCCTTTTCATTCCCTTCCTTCTTCACTGTTCCCTCACCAAACTAAATTAATATATTCTCTTTAACTTAACCTTCATCTGTTCCTCCCGTTGTTTCGTTTCCATTTCCTTTCCTTATTGTTATTGTCAGAAAATTGGGGGTAAATGAGTCCTTCAGATATTGCCACGAAACGCCATCTATTGTGAAGGAAGCTTGTTTCGTGGCATAGTCAGGAGGAATCAGCCTGAAGCCTCCAATTCTCCTATACACAAAACACAGGGTCCTCAACTCCTTATTTTAATCTCTATCAATCTCTTAATAATTATTCCTTCGTGTCCATTCCTTTCCTCATTCATTCTCCCTCCCTCTCCCCTGCCTCACCCAACTCGCATACATACCCCCTCTCCCCTCCCCTCTCCTAAACCCACACTCCCCCCCCCCCCTCAGGCCAGAAGACTACCCCCCCCCCTCCCTTAATAAAACTAACAACCAGTCATTGGGTCATTGTGTGTGTTGCAGCCGTTGTCGCCTCACTCACCCTGCATACATGGGCTGACTGACTGACTCCTTCCATTTAACCTTCGGACCACGAGCCAAAAACAAAATGATCCCTTTCCAATGTCTATCTTTTCCTTTCGTTTTCCTCTCTTCTACTGTCCCTCCCATCTGTCCCTTTTATTTATCTATTCATTTCCCTCCCTTCTGTCTCCTCCCTTTTATTTATTTAATGTACTTAATCTATTTATTTTGTGGTATTATTAAACTCTTTCATCTTTTTCTACACTTTCACACTTCCACTGTCCCTCCTTTCCTTCGTGTTTTGTTGTCCTCCCCATTTGTCTCCCTTTGTCGATAATTTTTTTAATAAAGTGGTTATATTTATTGGCTGTGGGGTGAAGGGAAGAAGAGTATACTGTACATACATACATACATACATACATACATACATACATACATTCTAGTTGCACCACATTATACCAGTGACCAAGACAGAGGGAAACACACACACAGACAGACACACACACACACACACACACACACACACACAGAAAGAGGGAAACAGACACACACACACACACACACAGACAGACAATTTGACCTCGTAGTATGACCCCTCTCGTCCACCCTTTATAAACAAACTCGACTGAACACTTCCACACGAGGGGTTCTGTGTGTGTGTGTGTGTGTGTGTGTGTGTGTGTGTGTGTGTGTGTGTGTGTGTGTGTGTGTGTGTGTGTGCAGCTGTGACCAGGTATTAGGTTACATGTATATATATTTAAAGTGCATTTCTATGAAGGCAATAACAACAACATCAACAACAAAGTGCTTTATGGTTCGTGAAATATTTATGAGATTTATTATTTATGATTTCTGGATGAATATTATAGGAATTAATTTTTTTTTTTTTTTTTTTTGGTAGTTTATTTTATGTATTTATCGATTTATTACTTGGTGAAATTTCGCCAAGTATGTTGCTTTATGATCTTGTGTGTTTGTGTGTTTGTGTGTGTGTCTGTAGCTTCACGGTCTACAGGTCGCAATTCTTGACCGATTTTGCTGAAATTTTCACCACAGGTAGGCATCAACATTTCTTGGTCACCTGGTGTTTCTTTAAGGTCAAAAGTAAAAAATCAAGGTCAAAATAAAAAAAATAAAAAAATTGATTAAACCGCAATAATTTCGGTTGTAGAAATCTGATTTTGATCAGACTTTTTCTGTAACCTGCTATGTTCATTTCTGCTTCTAGTGGTACTTGAGCGATGGCCGTATTCCTAAAACTCGCGATTTGAGCATTAGGTCGAAAATCAAGGGGTCTGAATTTTGCCATACTTTCGCCAAGTCCTCGCTCTATGAGCGAATGTTTATTTTATTTGTTTATTTATTTACTTATTTATCTATTTATTTTATTTATTTGTATTATATATATTTTATTTATTTATTTATTTATTTGTATATTTATTTTATTTATTCACTTTTTTTTATTTCATTTTTTTTTTTTTTTTTTTCAGTGAAAGTCTTTGTAGAGAAACCGTTGTAATGACAATTTTGTTTATGTTTCTCTAAGTTGAAGAAACAGTAATAACGAATTGTTGTCAAAGAACAGTCCTTTGTAAAATGTGTTATCTTCGAAGCAGATTCTCTCTCTCTCTCTCTCTCTCTCTCTCTCTCTCTCTCTCTCTCTCTCTCTCTCTCTCTCTCTCTCTCTCTCTCTCTCACACACACACAGTCTTTTATCTCACCTCTTCCCACCCCACTCTCAACCAGACAGTGAAAGAGAACTTCATAAGTGACAATCAACCACAAACTTAATCCAATAGAAAGAAGAAAGACGTTTAACTCAGACTCAACATGTTTACGTGTGTTTACAAAGAGAAGAAAAATGGAATGATGTTGTTGTTGTTGTTGTTATTGTTGATGTTATTATTGGTATTGTTGTTGTTGTTGGTGGTGGTGGTGTTGGTGGTGTTGTTGTTGTTGATGTTGTTGTTGTTGATGTTGTTGTTGTTATTGATGTTGTTGTTGAAGTTGATGTTGTTGACTTTGGCTAAGGTGACGTTTTAAAGGGGTAATTTTAATTGTTTTTTTGGTTACATTGGAGTGCCTTGATTCCTCCAAAATATGCCAGGAAACAAACCAGGACCATACAGATTAATAAATAAACAAAATATTGATGTCCTGTTGCTTGGAATAGTTTGTAGGAATCAGTTACTCCATTATAATATCCCCTCTGTGATCGTGTATGAGAATTGGAGGCTTCAGATTCCTCCTAATAACTATACCACGAAACAAGCTCCTTCCATATAAGTGTGTGTGTGTGTGTGTGTGTGTGTGTGTGTGTGTGTGTGTGTGTGTGTGTGTGTGTGTGTGTGTGTGTGTGTGTGTGTGTGTGTGTGTGTGTGTGTGTGTGTGTGTGTGTGTTTAGTGGTAATATTTGAAGGACATATTTACCTCCTATAATTTTCTAACTATACAATCATATACACATACATATACAACTCGTGACAGCACATAAGAAACATTCATAACACACACACACACACACACACACACACAGAGACGGAACATTCATAACACACACACCCACACACACACACACAGACGCTACACTTCAACCACACACACTTATTATGCACAACCACGTAAACTCACCATCATCAAAATAACCAACTCTTTAAAATAGGTTGATCGCTATATGTAACAAGTTGATTCGAATTTTTTTTTTTTTTTTTTTTTTTTTTTTTTTTTTTTGGATTCTCATGAGTCCCGCCTACCCGTATGTATTGTTGTCTACCCGTTGACTGATGCTACGGCTCAATGAATAAATAAAAACAAACAAACAATGTATTACCGCCTTAAAAGTAACAAGTAACCCACAACAACACGAATATTATTATACCTGAGCTGGGCCTCCTTCCACCTTCTGCTCATACACGTAAATTTCCCGTTTCTCCTCCAGGTCTGTACGTCTGATGGAAGGGTTGGGGTCCAGTTGGGGGAGGAAGCTGTCGTGGATGTGGATGATGTAGGTCTTATGAGGCGCCACCCACCTCTGAAGGGGGAACACCCCACACTCGACCACCATCCTTCCCACGGTGTATGGTCTCTGGTTCTTCCATATGTATCTGTGTCTCGTTCTTGGTTTCATCTGTCTGTGCTTCTTGTGTTTCCTGGAGGTTCCCGTTGTGTGTCTCGTGTTGTACCTCTCCCTCCGTCTGTACCTCCTCATTCTGCATCTCACCATTCAACGCCAACACCTCCTCCACTTCAATACGGTCGAGGAACCAGGCCGCCGAACCTTTCTTGGTGCGATTGCCGAAGAGGAAGTTGGTGATGGAACCCACAACGGAGAGGTCGGCGAAGTTGTCCCTCCAAACCTCCACTCTGACGATGGGTCCCTCCAGTCCACAGTCCGCCTTGAGGTCGATGGTGGTGGTGGAGCCCCTCTCGTTTGTCGTTCTTGAAGAGTTTGTCGGAGGTGATGGGGTCAGAGATGTGGCCCTCAATGTCGTGCACTTTTACGTACACATTGGCGTCCGTGCCTGCCCCTCGCCTGTCGCCAGTCACCACGTGCACCCTGTACTTGGCAGGTTCTACATCGGCCTGTCTAGTAGCCCCACGGACCAATGCATTCCTCAGCCACTCCATAATGTCAACACACTCCACTCAGTCTGATCCGGTGAGATTTAATACCCACGATGGATTGTATTGGAGATTTTAGTAGTAACCTCTTTTCTACTATTGGAGATTTTAGGTACCTCTTTTCTACTATTTGGGATTTTAGTAGTAATCTTTTTCTTTTCTACTATTGGAGATTTTAGGTACCTCTTTTCTACTATTTGGGATTTTAGTAGTAATCTTTTTCTTTTCTTTTCTACTATTTGGGATTTTAGTAGTAATCTTTTTCTTTCTACTATTGAGATTTTAGGTACCTCTTTTCTATAATTGGAGATTTTAGTAACCTATTTTTCTTTACTCTTTTTATTAATGTCTCTCTGGTAAAGGTGACGCACATAAGAGATCAAGGTTATATGAGAGTTAAAGTTCTTATTAGACACACTTTTTTCCCCACGATCTTGTAAAAATATTTCGACCGAGTAGATAGTAGAGTATAATATTCCTACGTTGGAAACCCCTCTACTTCCATTACACAAAATCCAAATTCCTAACGTAGGCCTATAGCGAACACGAGAACAGGATGTATTTACTGCAGTAGGCCTATATATACCAGTGTCCCCTCGTAGGCTTAAAAAAACAAACTTTGGAGTTAAACTTGGTCTTCGATAATCAAGTGTGTGTTACAGTGAAGTGTGATGTGTTATAGTGAAATGTGTTATAGTGTGTTAAAGTGAAGTGTGTGTTACAGTGAAGAGTGTGTGTATGTGCCGCTGTAATGATGCTTTATGACGTAACAATACACAAAGGTCTGGACAAGCCACCACCACAACAACACAACAACATCACAACAACAACAACACAACAACACAACATACAACACTCACAAAACTCGACAAAACTCGACAATGTTCGCTAAAAAAGAAAAATCGGGTTCCTCGATCAAAATGTACACACACAAAAAAAAAACGCTATCAAGTTCCGTTCATGTATGTCTTTGCTGGGATTCAGAACTATATTTCCTGGCGAGCGAGAATCCACGGTCGAGAATCCAGCTTGAGAGAACAGCCAGCTACGCACTTTTTTTGTAAGGAGAGAGAGAGATGAAGAGAGAGTTGGGGAGGAAGCTGTTGTCTGAATTACTACCGGAGCGAGAGTGAGGGGCTGAGTTCGGTACCGGGTCTTCTCATAACAAACACACCCCACCCCGCCCCACCCGACCCCATCTCATCCACCCACCAGTCACCCTCCCCACTCTCCACTCTCCACTCTCTCCACTTTCTTCCCATCCCTGTCCACCTTAACCCACCCATCCACCTTCCAACCACCCCACTCTCCTCCCCACCCCATCCACCTTCCAACCACCCCACTCTCCTCCCTCCCCTGTCCACCCACTCCACCTCATACCACCATTACCCCACACCACTCCACCTTACCCTACCTACCCCAGACACACACACACACACACACAGATGCCATTAAGCGCTTTTCTGCAAGACTGATAACTTACCAAATACCTGCCAGTACTTAAGTCTTTGAAGAATGTTTCTCTTTATTATCTAATCTATACTGTTTTAAGACTGTTGCTGACTTAAGTTTTTGGCTAACGTTATGCAAGGAGAGACGTGGATATCATAAAACTTAATTAACCTTATTATTATCGATGTTTTCAAGACGAAACACAAACTAATGGATTAATAACGATCAACAGAGACACAAAAAATATCTATGGTAACTTTACTCACTTTATATAACATCCTCTCTCGATTCCGTCATCATATTTGTGTTCGACTTAAGGAAGGAAATCTGCTGTTGTTGTTGTTTGTAAAGTGATGGCCAGTGTTTCCTCCAAATTATTCCACAAAACAGATCCCCTATTAGAAACACAGGGGTCGTCTGTTTCCTGGCATGGTTTGGAGGAATCAGTAGCCTTTCGTGTAAGAGAATAATTTGGAGGCTCTGATTCCTCCTGACCATGCCACGATACAAGCTCCTTCCATATAGGTGTGTGTGTGTGTGTGTGTGTGTGTGTGTGTGTGTGTGTGTGTGTGTGTGTGTGTGTGTGTGTGTGTGTGGTGTTGTGTGTGTGTGTGTGTGTGTGTGTGTGTGTGTGTGTGTGTGTGTGTGTGTGTGTGTGTGTGTGTATGTGTGTGTGTGTGTGTGTGTTTCGTGGCAATATTTGAAGGACTCATTTACCTCCAATTTTCTGACTACATTACACACAGGGTCCCTTAACCATTTTTTTACCTTCATTATCTTACTCCTAAATTAAAGGTATCCAATGTTATAGTAGAATAAACATAATGGGAGATAAATGAGTGCCAGCTGAGTGAGTTAATTAATTATCTTACCTGTAACCTCACCTGTCAAGCCTCACCTGTCTCATTTTATTATCATTACATCATGTTACGTCACATTAATTATTCCTAAAACAATTCCATTTCACAACACAACAACTCCACCATTCACAACACAACTCCTCCACCATTCACAACACAACACTCGTGGAAATAAACTTAATAATACGACTGATGTTGGAAAGACAAATTTATTTATTTTCATTCCTTCCATCCGTTATTGTAAGTTTTTCCATCTTTCCTTCAGAGAGAGAGAGAGAGCTATAAGAGGAAAATACAATAGGAAAATACTTGATGAATGAGAGAGAGAGAGAGAGAGAGAGAGAGAGAGAGAGAGAGAGAGAGAGAGAGAGAGAGAGAGAGAGAGAGAGAGAGAGAATAAGGACGCAGTTATGTGAGACAGAAGGACACATACATCTGACAAACAGGACAACAGGAAGTCTATGAACAACTGACGTCAATTTCGGGGAAAAAAAAAATGGTTAGGTGTGGGACGTAAATTTTAATGAATAGGATGATGGAGGGTAACTTATTTTTTTTTTTTAATTCCTATACAAGAAATTCTGTTTGTTGCATGCAGGATGAAAATGGTAGGACACAGAATCCTAAAAAAAAAAAAAAAAAAAAAAAAAAAAAAAAAAAAAAAAATCCTGTGGGACAATATATACATACATACATACATACATACATACATACATACATACATACATACATACATACATACATACATACATACATGCTTACATAATGCCTTTGTATACAATATAGTCTGTTTTTTTGGCTTATTTAATTATTTATGAAAAAAACAGGGATATTTTTCTTGTCATATAATAATAATAATAATAATAATAATAATAATAATAATAATAATAATAATAATAATAAATGGAAACCACGTCAATATTCAGTAGTGAAGTGTGTGTATGTGTATGTGTGTGTGGGGGGGGGAGGGGGGGGACACACACATACATACACACACACACAGACAGACCAAGAACGTTTAGAATAGACAGCCAAGGACGTCAATAATTATCTCTCTCTCTCTTACTCTTTCTCTCTCTCTCTCTCTCTCTCTCTCTCTCTCTCTCTCTCTCTTCTCTCTCTCTCTCTCTCTCTCTCTCTCTCACACACACAACACACACACACACACAGACCACAAACGTTTTAGGCCAGACAGATCAGAGAGAAATGGTGCAACATCTGAGAAAATTACGTTGTTCTTGAAACCATGGAGGGGGAAGGGGAAAAAAAAAATATTAGTAAACATTGTCCATGATTCCTCCAAACTAATCACCCCATTCTGTTTCAATTCATCAACAAACATATAATTACCGGTATATAGTAAGTTTGACCTTATTTTTTTTTTTTTTATATATATATATATTTTTTTTTTTTTTTTTTTTTTTTTGTGAAATGGAAGGGTATTGATTCCTCCAAACTAAATGCCAGGAAACAAATAAATCATCTCATTGTTCTGATTGGTGGAGTAGTTTGGAGGACTCAGAAGCAACAACAGTAGTAGTCCCTCAAAGGAGATGAATGAATGGATGAATGATGAATGAAAGGAGATGAATGACTGAATAATGAATGAATGAAAGGAGATGAATGAATGAATGAATAATGAATGATGAGGAGGAGGTGGTGAATAATGAATGATGATGAGAGGAGGTGGTAAATAATGAATGATGATGAAAGGAGATGAATGATGATGAAAGGTGGTGAATAATGATGATGATGAAAGGAGATGAATGATGATGAAAGGAGATGAATGAATGAGGAGAGGAGGTGGTGAATAATGATGAATGGAGATGAATGGATGAATGATGATGAAAGGAGATGAGTAATGAATAATGATGAGGAGGAGGTGAGTATAGAATGATGCAACAATGATGAGTGGGGGGGGGGAAGGGGGGAGAGGGGGGGAGAGGGGGGGGATTTACCGGTGACTCAAATATTACTCGGTCTAGACACGACGAGAGGAAGTGTGTGTGTGTGTGTGTGTGTGTGTGTGTGTGTGTGTGTGTTATAACTTTCATGGCCTATGTATGTGTGAGTGTCCCTAAATGTTTCATGGCCTGTGTATGTATGTGTGTGTGTGTGTTCTAAATTTTTCGTGGTGTGTGTTTGTGTGTGTGTGTGTGTGTGTAAGCATTGACGTGGCTGGCTCTCTGTCGGTCCCTAAAACGTTCTTGGTATTTGTGTGTATGTGTGTGTGTATAATGACGCACAAGGAAAGGGAAGGAAGAATGGAGGGAAGGGAGAAGGAAAGGAGGGAAAGGAGAGAAGAAGGAAGAATGGAGGGAGGAAAGAAGGGAAGAGAGAGAGAGAGGGAAGGAGGAATGGAGGGAGGAAAGGCGTGTAAGGGAGGAATGGGAGATAGGAAAGGTGTGTATGGTAGGGAAGGGAGAGAAGGAAGGAAGAAGGGAAGAGAGAGAAGAAGGAAGGAATGGAGATAGGAAAGGTGTGTATGGTAAGGAAGGAAGAAAGAACAGAAGAGAGAGAGAGAGAGGGAAGGAGGAATGGAGATAAGAAAGGTGTGTATGGTAAGGAAGGGAGAGAAGGAAGGAAGAAGGGAAGAGAGAGAGAGAAGGAGGAGTGGAGGAAGGAAAGAAGGGAAAGGAGAGAGGGAAGGAGGAATGGAGATAGGAAAGGTGTGTATGGTAAGGAAGGGAGAGAAGGAAGGAAGGGTGGAAAGTTTTTTATGGTGGCCGTGAGGTGAAGGTCAGTGTTCTATTATAGCTCCATGCTCTCTACACACATACATACATACATACATACATACATACAGACCTGTTTAGCCCCTCTCTCTCTCTCTCCTCTCTCTTTCTTTCTTTCTTTCTTTCTTCTTCTTTCTTTCTTTCTTTCTTTCTCCCTATATACTGAAACCACACCCTTCATCATGATCTCTCTCTCTCTCTCTCTCTCTCTCTCTCTCTCTCTCTGTGTGTGTGTGTGTGTGAGACAGACAGACAGACAGACAGACCGACAGACAGACAGACAGACAGACAGACAGACAGACAGACAGACAGACAGACAGACAGACAGACAGACAGAGACAGACAGACAGACAGACAGACAGACAGACAGACAGACAGACAGACAGACAGACAGACAGACAGACAGACAGAGACATTGAGAAGAAAAAAAATACTACAAAGGAGATTTGAAAAGTTACTATTAATAATATACGACACCAAGCCATGACCTGAACGATAATAATATGAGTGACATTATTATTTATCTCTTGACGAGGTGAGGAAGGAGAAATCAATCAATCAAACTCGACTTAAATCTGTCTGTCAACACCTTGGGAATGTTGACGAGTTGAATTGAGATTATAATGTACAGTTTGTGAATATTAGTTTTAATACACTTAATGTTGATGGGTTGAGTTGAGATTATAGTGTACAGTTTGTGAATATTAGTTTTAATACACTTAATGTTGATGGGTGAGTTGAAATTATAATATACAGTTTGTGAATATTAGTTTTAATACACTTAATGTTGATGGGTTGAGTTGAAATTATAGTGTACAGTTTGTGAATATTAGTTTCAATACACGTAATAAATAACTCACGGAAAATTGATGGATAATGTTTTCACGCTCTCATAATTATGATGTAAATATTTTGAATTATTAGTGTGTAGCTGTTTGTTTGTTGTAGATTAAAAGATGCTACTTAAACTATTTATTGTCAATTTTCTGATGTCAACTCGTGTCAAAACGTTTACACGAGGCAAACATATATGGATGATTATTATTTATTATCCACGACTGTACGTACGGTATAAATGAGTCAATCTCGTGAGTCACTTGTGGTAATATGAGTAAGGTGTGTATAGGAAAGAGTCGTGCGTGTGTGTGTGTGTGTGTGGTGTGTGTGTGTGTGTGTGTGTGTGTGTGTGTGTGTGTGTGTGTGTGTGTGTGTGTGTGTGTGTGTGTGTGTGTGTGTGTGTGTGTGTGTGTTTCGTGGTAATATTTTAAGGACGCATTTATCTCCAATTCTTTTCACTACATCACAGGGTCCCTTATATGCCAGAGACGGTAATAATAATAACAATAACAATAATAATAACAATAATAATAACAATAATAATAATAATAATAATAATATATAAAATAATAATAATAATAATAATAATAATAATAATAATAAAAACAATAATTATAATAATAATAATAATAATAATAATAATAATAATAATAATAATAGTGGCAAATAGATACGTGGTTTGCTTTGAGTATATAAGTATCCTGCACTTTCCTCCCTATCACTACATGACACACACACTACTTACCTTCCATTACCTTCACATGATTACCTATATCTAACACGTGTCTCTCCCTAATACCCTACCTACCTCCCCTACCCATGTTTCTTACCCTACCATACCCTACCTACCTATCTCCCCTACCCTGTATACTCTACCTTTCTCCCTTTTTTCCTTTCTCCTTTATTCATTTCTCCTTCCCTACCCATATTCCTTCCTTCCTTCCTCCTATCTTCTCCCTTCTCCTTCCTTCTTCCTTCCTTCCTTCCTCTTCCTTCCTTCCTTTCATCCATCCCTCTTTTCATCCCTCCTTCCTACCAATACCAATAATGATAATAATAAAAGACCGTAATAACAACAACATTAGCAACAACACATTATTCGATGCCAACACCGCCCCTTAATAAAGATCATTTCCGCCACCACAGCGACCACTCGCCCTTTGCTATCTTTATTTTTTGTGACCTTGACCTTCGATCGATTTTGCCCAAAAGTTAATCATTTTGTTTTGTGATGAAT
>JAWZYT010006737.1:0-15000 GCA_034508575.1 Petrolisthes manimaculis
CTGAGCTCCTGCCGCTACACGTCACAAGTACCAACCTTACCATTCACAGTTTTTTTTAATTTGATACTTTATTTGCCGACTGTACATAATTATCTGGTATACGCTACGCAAAATGTATATACTGCAATAAAGTCAGCAGATGTTGAGTTGAGAGAGAGAAAGAGAGAGAGAGTGAGTGTGTGTGTGTGTGTGTGTGTGTGTGTGTGTGTGTGTGTGTGTGTGTGTGTGTGTGTGTGTGTGTGTGTGTGTGTGTGTGTGTGTGTGTGACAATGGCTGTATTTGCACTTTGACTACATGAAAAATGACACCGTGTTATTCCAGTGTTTTTACTCACTGCTGCAAAAATAAAGCACACACACACACACACACACACACACACACACACACACACACACACACACACACACCACCTGGCAAGCAGAAAGTGGCGTTTATAAAAGTACAACAGTCAGTCTTGGTGGTCTAATGTTTTTTTGTTTTTCCTCTCTATCTCTCTCTCTCTCTTTCTGTGTGTGTGTGTTTGTGTGTGTGCGTCTCTCTCTCTCTCTCTCTCTCTCTCTCTCTCTCTCTCTCTCTCTCTCTTTTCTGTGTGAGTGGGTTTGTGTGAGTGAGCGTGTGTGTGTCTCTCTCTCTCTTTCTGTGTGTGTGTGTGTATGTGTGTGTGTTGACCGCCCCATCCTCAATCACTGCCTTAGACACTCACTCTTTGATATCAGAATTGTCCCAGCCCTCTTTCTCTCTTATTTATCCCTCATTCTCCTCCTCCTCCTTCTCTTTCTCCTTCTCATTCCTCTGTCTTCATCTCTCTTATTTATCCCTCCTTCTCCTCTTCCTCCCTTTTCCTCCTTCTCATTCCTCTGCTTCCTCCCTTATCTTCTGTCTTCATCTCTCTTATTTATCCCTCCTTCTCCTCTTCCTCCTTCTCATTCATAGTCTTCCTCACTTATTATCTATTATTCCTCTCTTATTTATCCCTTCTCCTCCTCCTCCTCCCTCCCTCCCTCCTTCGTCCAATTCGTCCCACTGATCGTCGTCCCTGTGTTGTCCCCCTCAGTCGTCAGTCGTCCATCTGTACCTCGTCACTCACTCACTCACTAACACCCACTATTCATCCCTCCCATTCCTCATTAAAGTGTAAACATTGACTTGGCCATTGTATTTGTATTGTATTTGGCCAACTCAGCTCTGCACAGTTATAAAAATCATCACCCTCTCATTTTACTTACTTTATTGTTTACTTTACTTTTACTATTTATTATTTACTTTCTCATTACTCACTCGTTTTTTTTTTCGTTTTTTTTTTTCAGCTCTGCGCAGTTACAAAAAATCATCACCCTCTCATTTTACTTACTTTATTGTTTTCTTTACTTTAACTATTTATCATTTACTTTCTCATTACTCACTCGTATTATTTTTCCTCATACCCAAATACACACACACACACACACACACATGTACCCAAATTCATTCATATTTACTTTACGTCTTTGATTTATGTTTTAAAATGATAATAGTATAATAGTCTGTTTTAAAATGATAATAGTATGTTTTAAAATGATAATAGTATATTAACTTTACACCGTAACTCCGATGCTCCGGCTCTCAAAAACTTAAATACCTTAATGTCACACGCATCTATCTATTAGGTCAAACTCTGATCATTCATCTTCACTCCTATCCATCCATCCATCCATCCATCCATCCATTAAAAAAGTTTCCTCTTGTCTCCTCCATCATCCATTAGCCTCTCAGCATCTCTCTCGTACATCCTCCCCCCTCCATTATCTCTCCCTCTCCCTCCCTCCTTCCTTCCTGTTCCCTCCCTCCTTCCTTAATCTACTGTCATAATCACGGGAATAATTAATTTTGTGCCGTCGTAATCATCGTCTGAGTATTTGTTGTTCTGTTATGTTCTGTTATATTTCTGGTTATCGTTATATCTTTATAGTTCGAATCAGAATCAGAAAAATTATTATTATTGTTAATCATTTTCCACTCTACCATTTCACTCCTTTACTCACTCCACTTACAGAACCCCTTCCTTCCACCACCAAGATATTTTGTTGAATTCCACCCTGGCCTCGACCTTGCAACCATTCCACCACCACCACCACCACCACCACCACCACCACCCTATCTCCATCACTACCACCACCACCACCACCACACATCACCATTCCAACATTTACCACACCACCAATACCACTGCCACCATATCTCCACCACAACAACCACCACCACCACCATTCCAGTCAGCCTTCACCCCCATCCCTCCTCCACTTTTCCTCCAGCTGTCAACACAAGACGTCTCCTTCAAGTTCGCTAATGTAGAAGATAATTGTGTGGCGATGTTTTTGCTTCCTGATAATATCATACTGTGTGGGTAGGAGTGAGGTAGAGAAGGAGAAAGGTAAATAAAAATAGATAGATAGATAAATAGAAAGGTAGATAGATAGATAGACAGATAGGTGTGTAGGAGTGTGATAGTGAGGGAGGTAGATAGATAGATAAATAGATAGGTAGATAGATTGGTAGATAGGTGGGTAGGAGTGTCATAGAGAGGGAGGGAGGTAGATAGATAAATATAGATAGATAGATAGGTAGGTAGATAGACAGATAGATAGGTGGGTAGGAGTGTCATAGAGAGGGAGGTAGATAGATAAATAAATATATAGATAGATAGATAGATAGATAAACAGATAGAAAGAAAGATTTGATAGAGATAGATAATAATAGGACAGTGAAACGAGACAGCAAGAGAAAAGAAGGAGAATAAAGGAAAGAATGAACGTATCCAAAAAAATAATTAAAATGAATGAAAAGTGGAAGGGTGGGATAAAGAAGGAAAGGGGGGGGGGGGAGGTGAATTTAAAGTGTTGCCAACGTAGTGGTGGGTTTCAAGAGCAATAGATCTGGTAACGATGAAAAAAGGGTTGAGGGTTGATTATAAGTGTCTAGTGAAATTTTTCCACACCTCACTATATTGGTAACAGTATTTTTTTTTCTCTCTCTTTCTTATTATTGTTATTGTTATTGTTATTGTTATTGTTATTGTTATTATTATTATTATTATTATTATTATTATCTCTCTCTCTCTCTCTCTCTCTCTCTCTCTCTCTCTCTCACACACACACATACACACACATTATAATCCCAGGTCATACGTCTGTCAAGCTGTCTGTCTGTCTGTATGTATGTATGTATGTATGTATGTATTAGTCTGACTTAAAAAAAGGAGTTTGTAATATTCTGCAGTAATGAAGAAGTGAGGAGGGTGAACAGAATAGGACAAATGTGACGTAATTTGAAGGAAGGAAGGAAGGAAGGAAGTAAGGAAAGGAAGGAAGGAAGAAAGGAGGGAAGGAAGGAAGGAAGGAAGGAAGGAAGGAAGGAAGGAAGGAAGGAAGGAAGGAAGGACGGAAGTAGGGAAGGACAGAAGTAGGGAAGGAGGGAGGGAAGGAAGGAAAGAAAAAAATCAAACAGGCACCAAATTCATCACATATCAAATTGGTCTGTGTCTAAATCCGGGTCCTGGAATACTGGAGTAATAAAGGACCAGCCTGGAAATATTGAAGCCCAGTGTGACGGAAGGAAGGAAGTAGGGAAGGAAGGAAGGAAGGAAGGAAGGAAGGAAGGAAGGGATGGATGTGTACAGTTGGATGCAGGAATTCGTGGTACAGCCGAGGTGTGATATGCTTAGCTCCTCCATGTATGAAATTCCTTTGCGACCAATAAGATAAGAAGACGAAGAAAAAGAAAAAGAAAAAAAAAAGTAAATATATGAAGAAGATGAAGAAGAAACTATATAATATATATATATATATATATATATATATATATATATATATATATATATATATATATATATATATATATATATATATATATAAAGAGAGAGAGAGAGAGAGATTTAGTCGTAGTCGTCAATGGGTATAGGAGGCGTGTGATTCCCCCAAACCTTGCCACGAAACACACTCCCCTCATTACAATCACTGTGTTGTGGCAGAGTTTGGAGGAATCAGTAGTAACCTTACACGCAGTTCTTCGTTAATATTCGTTAATATTCATAATTACTCCTTAGTACACCAGACAAATTATTGATTACTTAATTAAGGGGACATAATTATATAGTGCTGGCAAACTTGAATCAACCAACTAACTAACTCACTCACTCACTCACTCACTCACTCACTCCCCCAAACTATTCCACGAAACTGTCTGCCTTAATTTAGTTGATTTGATCTGTTTCTTTCTATAACCTGGAGGAATTGATAGCCTCCGGTTTTTCTTCTGTGGTTCCTATCGTCCTGCAGCTGGTGAATACATTGGAGGCTTCTGATTCCTCCAAACTATTGCCAGGGAAAAATATATAACACCAATTAAGTAGCCTATGTGAGTATGGATCTGGACTTATTAATAAACAACAACAACAATAAAAAAGATAAAAATAATAATAATAATAATAATAATAATAATAATAATAGTTTATCTATGGTTAATCAAAAATAATACTCCAAACTGAGAGTGCTTTACACACCCACACATACGCACACACACACACACACACACAGAAGCGCTGCAATGATAGTCAATGGCAGCTGTTTTTTTTTTTTTTTTTTTTTTCAGGAATGGCAATGGGGTCGGATAGGAAAGAAAGTAATCAGGAAAAGTGGCAAGAAACACCTTACATACACTCTTTACCCTCCACCTTTCAAAATAATGAGGTCTGTCTGGACTATATATGTTTGTATGTATACTTTCTTCTCTACCACCAGATTCACTTTTACTCAATGGCAAACTTTTTCATTCATTAAGACTTTGAGTGACTTTGATGTGACGATGATGATGATGATGATGATGATGATTACTGTTGTTATTATTATTATTATTATTATTATTATTATTATTATTATTATTATTATTATTATTATTATCATTATTATTATCATTATTATTACTATTATTATTATTATCAACTGGCTTTCTTGCATCTTTTCTTCAAGGGACCCTGTGATGTAGTCAGAAAATTGGAGGTAAATGAGTCCTTCAAATATTGCCACGAAACATGACCTATAGGGAAGGAGCTTGTTTCGTGGCATGGTCAGGAGGAATCAAAAGCCGTCTATTCTCATACACGATCACAGTATCATTAAGTAACTTCTGGGGCGTTAGGTTTAAGAGGAGGTGTAGCGTAATATGTAATGAACGTGTTAAGACTTTATTCTACCTGAGGTGACGTGACTAGATCGCGTCTGTGAAAAATAAATCAATGAATGGACTGATGAAAATATGAATGAATGAATGAGTGAATGGGTGAGTAAGTGAGTGAGTGAATGGATGAATGAATGGGTGAGTGAGTTAATAAATGGGTGAGTGAGTGTATGAATGAATGAATGTATATCGATGAGTGAATGGATAAAATTGATTATGAAAATGATAACATAAGCATGAGTAAAAGTGACAAGCTGACAAACATCTATACTCTGTTCAAAACTTGTGTTCCGCTGGCCTCGTATGCTTAGATAGATAGAAATAGATAGATAGATAGATAGACAGATAAGAGATAGATAGAAATAGAGACAGATAGAGATAGATAAAAAGATATAGATAGAAATAGATATAGATATAAAGATATAGATAGAAATAGAGACAGATAGATAGCGGAAAATGGATCACAAATTTTGAACAGAGTTATAGCTAGACTCATTCATAGAGTAGTACATACATTCTTTCCTTCACTCACTCATTCACTCAGGCACGTAAGAAAAGGTAATAACACAACGCCATATATTATTATCCCTGTAAAATATTAACATGATAAACAGCAGTAAGAGTTTGTGTCTGTAATACTGTACGTTGTTTGCTGTGTTGTGATGATGACAGGGAAATTTTTATGTGACGAGGAAGGGTCGAGTTTACAATAAGGATAGAGATGAGAGGAAAGAGGAATGAAGAGAGAAGATAGAGATAAGAGGAAAGAGGAACGAAGAGAGGAGATAGAGATAAGAGGAAAGAGGAATGAAGAGAGGAGATAGAGATGACAGGAAAGAGGAATGAAGAGAGGAGATAGAGATGACAGGAAAGAGGAATGAAGAGAGGAGATAGAGATGACAGGAAAGAGGAATGAAGAGAGGAGATATAGATGAGAGGAAAGAGGAATGAAGAGAGGAGATATAGATGAGAGGAAAGAGGAATGAAGAGAGGAAATAGAGAGGAGAGGAAAGAGGAATGAAGAGAGGAGATAATAGAGATGACAGGAATAAAGAAACAAAGAATAATTAGGATAGGATAGGAAAGAGGATAAAACAATAATGACATGCAAGGTGCTGTACCAAACGTTTATGAAAGGGAAGGGATAATAACATTTGTGATAATGACAAAGTTGGCATGTTGACTCCTTTATGATTCAGGAAATAAACGCTTGAGAAAATGACAGGGTTTACGTTTTTTGATAATTACAAGGGAAAGGTTTGTCGATGTTTTATTATTACCATGTGACTACGGGAGTGGTACGAAGCTAGGCTATTTGGGGTAGGTATGTACGTTTTAGGTACAGTACTATATGTTATGTTCAGTCAAGTTCAGAAAATATCAGTCCCTTCTCTTTTAAATGCCAAAGTAGAAAGGAGGGTGTGGAAGAGTTGTGAATAAAGGATGTGTAAAGGATGAAGGAGAAAGATAAAATAAGACATGGAGCAATAGAGAATAAAGGAAAGAAGAGAAGGATTACGATAGAGACAAAAAAGAAGAAAGAGAAGAGAACAGGAAGGAGGAGAGAATAAGAGAAAGAGAGAAGAAGGCTAATTAAAAGAGAGAGAAGAGGCACAATAAGAGGGGGAGAGAGATAATACAAAGAGAAAAGAGAAATGGGAGTAAAAAGAGATAACACAGAACAAGAGAGAGAGAAGAGAAGAAGAAAGGGAATAGGATAGGGTAAGAAATAATAAAAAAAAGAGAGAGGATAGGATGTGAAAGAGAATAGAAGATTGAGAATAGAAGAAGGGGAAAGAATAAATGAAATAGAGAGGATAGTGAGAAAAGAAGCGAGGGAATACAAATGACAAGAAGGAAAAGAGAGAGAGGATAGAATAGTGAGAAAAGAGAGAGAGAGAGGATAGATAAGACAGGAAAAAAGATAGAGAGAGTAGGATAGGAAAAAGGAAAGAAGCGAGGGAATAAAGGGAAGAGGAGAGAAAAGAGGAAAGAGAGGGAAAAGAGAGAGAGAAGAGAGAGGGAAAAAAACTAGTCAACAAAGTGTCACAAAGGGAAAATTCATTCTCCCTGATGGATGGGTTCGGTCCGGCACACACACACACACACACACACACACACACACACACACACACACACTGGCTGAACCAAGTGCTATATATTACAAACTCCATCATTATCAATACAATTTTACCTTCCTCCCTTCACCAGTTTTTTCTTTTATCTCTCCTTCATTTTTCTCATGATTTTCTTTTTACACTTTCCTCTTCCTTCGTTTTCTTTTCAGTGTGTGTGTGATTGTGTACGTGTGTGTGTGTGTGTGTGTGTGTGTACGTATGTGTGTGATTGTGTGTGTGTGGTGATTGTGTGTGTGTGTATGCGATTGTATACGTTTACGTGTGTGTGTTTACGTTTGTGTACGTGTGTGGTGATTGTGTACATGTGTGTGTGTACGTGTGCGTGTGTGTTTCCTAGAGGGAGTTCGGGAGTCGAGGTTATGTCAGTAGAAGTCAGGTCAGGTTTGGGTCAGACTTCTAGTTGGGTAGGCTGAGTCAGGTCAAGTTGTCAGGGTGTAGAATAAGGTTAGAATCAATTGAGCGAAAATTGAGAGAAAAATATAAGGGGAGATGATTTTTTTTCCCCAATATGCTGAGAGACATGGCAATATTATCTCTCTCTGTCTCTGTGTCTCTCTGTCTGTCTGTCTGTCTGTGTGTGTGTGTGTGTGAGAGAGAGAGAGAGAGAGAGAAAGAGAGAGACAAACAAATAGGCAGCAGACAGACAGATAAACAACATCAGACATAAACAAACATTAAGTCTTCTCTCTCTCTCTCTCTCTCTCTCTCTCTCTCTCTCTCTCTCTCTCTCTCTCTCTCTCTCTCTCTCTTCTCAAATGCCTCGTTGCGCTCCTCACATTCCTCTCAGAATTAATTAAGATTGGCGAGGCAGATATTAAAAATGTTAATTAAAAGAAAAGGTCATCGTAAACCCTAGGAGCGGTGGGGGGAGGGGGATGGGGCCATGGGAGGGGGTAAATAACTAGTCTTTTATTGTTCCCAGTCGCCCCCCTCCCCCCCCCCCCACCACCACCAGAGGGCAGGCCAGAAGGGAAGGTGTTCGTACAAAACAAAAATGGAAATAATTATGTGAAGGAGAGTCGTCGCTGAAGGGGGGGAAGTTTTTTGTGTTGGTAAAAATCTGGAGCAACCGAATCCTCCAAACTATTCCAAGCAACTGAAGACTATTATTATTTTTGTTCTTCTGGTGCTGTTTCCAAGCATACTTTGGAGGATTCATGGCACTCCAATGTACCAAAAAAAGAACTGCCACCTTAATTTCGGTTCAGATTTGTCTGTATTTTAAAAGGAGGAAACACATTTTTTTTTTAGTGAAATCGTAGCATACAGTAGTAATAAAGATTATTACCACCAACGTAATCTCTCAATTATTTTTTTATTAGTAAAGTGTATAGAAATACACGCCAATAAAATAATATGTATTTCACTTGATAATATTTATGAACTATTCAAGTACTGTACATTATGAGGCTTCGGTCTCATATTGAACCGACGACCAGAACTGATGTTGTGGTCACCAATAATATCATCAACTACACTGTGTTATTTATTACGAGTCCCATTAAGTGGGTAGTACACTGCTGGTATATCTGGAGCAACTGATTCCTCCAAACTATTCCAAGCAACGAGACACCATTGTATTTGTGCATCTGGTCCTGTTTCCTGGTATGCTTTGGAGGAATCGAGGCACTCTAATGTACAGTTGGCTCCACTCCCGCGTTTCTCCCCTGTCGTTACCAATGTTGGGCCAGTCAGAAATTCGAATCCTTATTCACAAGTTAAAATATTCGAAACATTCATATCTTTCTTTCTCTCTCTCTCTCTCTCTTTCTCCCTCTCTCTCTCTCTCTCTCTCTCTCTCTCTGTATATTTTTCCTTTCTCTTCGTTCCGCTTGTCCTTTCATTTTGTTTCTCTTCTTCTTCTTCCATCTTTCTCCCTTCCCCTTCTTCTTCTTCTTTTTCTTCCAATTTCAACTTTCCTTCTCCATCACGTTCTTATATTCATCCTTTCTCTTTTCTACCAATCTCTCGTTCATCTACGTTCCTTTCATCCACTTTCTACTCGTTTCTTTTATTTTTATTTCTTTATCTTCTGTCACATCTATTCAAACTTCTCTCTTGTTTCTCTCCTTCTTTTTCTATTTTTCTTTTTATCCTGTCCCTATTCCATCTTTCCACACTCTCTCTCTCTCTCTCTCTCTCTCTCTCTCTCTCTCTCTCTCTCTCTCTCTCTCTCTCTCTCTCTCTCTCTCTCTCTCTCTCTCTTTAGTTTCCAGTTTTCCTTCAGTCTCTACTCTATCAATCTCTCTCTTTGTCTCTCCCTTTCTCCTCTTTTCTCTTATCTCGTTTCCTCCTGTCTCTCATCTGTCTTCTCTTCCTTTCCCTCCCCTTCCCATCCTTCTTCCTTCCATTTTAACTTTCCACATCTCTCACCTCTATCTATTTCCATCCATTTTTTTTTCAATCTATTTACAAAATTCTCGATTCCTCCATATCTAAACCTTTTATCAAGTGTATTACATATCCTTACTGCTAATCTCTCTCTCTCTCTCTCTCTCTCTCCTCTCTCTCTCTCTCTCTCTCTCTCTCTCTCTCTAACTTTACTGCTAATCACTCTCACTATTATCTCTCTCTCTCTCTCTCTCTCTCTCATATTTTCTGCACTACGTACCAGTGAAAACAATAAAATATAATACACAGGACTAAAATGTGAGAATTATAAATAGATCCTCTAATTATTCTTCACCAGTCCTCCTCTTGTTTCACGTCAGGTATAACTTTAGACACAGCTTCAGGATTCAGAGTGATTGCTGCTAAAGTTTGTTTCTAAGTGTAATGGAAGACTTCTTATAATTGTGTTTTAACTTGGATATTTATTTCTGTCTGTAGTGGTGGTGGTGGTGGTGGTGGTGAGTGTGGATGTTGGTGATTGTGGTGGTGGTTGGCTGTGGGTAGAGGTGGAGGGAAGATGTGGGTGGTGGGGGTGGTTGGCTTTGTGGGTGGAGGTGTAGGGTGGTTGTGGTGGGGGGAGGGGGAGGGAAGCTGTGGGTGGTGGTCGAGGGAAGATGTGAGTGGTGGATGGATGGGTGTGTATGGTGGAGGAGAGGAGATGGAAGGGGTGGAAGCTGTATGTGGTGGTGGGAGGAGGAGGAGGAAAGCTGTGAGTGGTGGTGGGTGGATGGGTGTGTTTAGGAGGGGAGGGGGATTGGTGGATGGCTGTGTAGTGGTGGTGGGGAGAGGTGGTTGGTGGGAGTGGTGAGTGGCTGTGTGTGTGTGGAGGGGGGGAGTGGTGACAACTGCTGGACTTGTCAACTTTTTAGGCCACACAAACTGTTGGAGGTGACAGCTCAAGCGACACGCACGAGGAGGAGGAGGAGGAGGAGGAAGTGTTGAAGAAGAAGAAAGAGAGAAAGAATGAGAGATAGAGAGATAAGGAAAAGACAAATAAAAGAAAGGCAGGAAGGGTGGACAAGGAAGGAGGTCAGCTTAAAATGAGGAGAAAGGAGAGGATATAATTATAAAGACTAAAATATAGAAGAAGAAGGGTACGGTTGGTAACAGGAATTCTAACACAGGCTATATGGAAAGAGAGGTCATTATTCTGGAAGTACTGCAATGAATGTTCTACCAAGAGACTCAGTGATTGCTAAATAACAAACCTAATAATAATATCATATTGCAGTTACATAGTCTTACATTTTCTGTATCTTATAATCCCTCGAATGCTTGTGGCCCCAATAGTACAAAGTAGAAATAAAGGAATTAAGGATGGCAAAGGATGGAAGGTAAAAGTGACATGAAGTTGAAAAAAAACGGAGAAAAAAGGAAGAGGAAATCAAATAGAATCAGAGACAGGAAAGTGGGTCGTATGAAGAGGTGAAAAAAACAAGAAAAAGAAGCAAGGGACAATAGGTAAGGCGGAAGGAGGGAAAAGAAAGTATTATGAGAGAGGAAAAAAAAAAGAGAGAGAGAGAGAGAGAGAGAGAAAGATAAGTTATGAAAGGGAGGGAATATGGATAAGACAGATGGAGGGAAAAGAGGGCAATATGAACGAGTGAGAGAAATGAGGGAGGAAAAGAAGAGGAAAGAAAAATGAATAAGAAACGGGAGGGAGAGGAGGGCAATATGTACGTGTGAAAAAAGGAAGAGAGAAAAGGAAAGAGAAGGAAAATGAATAAGAAGGAAAGGAAGAGAGGAGGGCCATACGAACGAGTGTGAGAAGGAAGGGAGAGAGAGAGAAGAGGAAAGGGAAGGAAAATGAATAAGATGGAAATGGGGAGAAGAGGGAAAGGAAAGGATGGATAAGGAACGAAAGGGAGAAGAGGGCCAAATGAAGAAAGGAGGAAAGGAAGGGATGGATAAAAAACGGGAAGGATAGGAAATCAATATGAACGAGTGAGAGAAGGAAGGGAGGGAGGAAAAGAAGAAGGAATAGATATAAGAAAAGGGTGGGAGAAGAGGGCCATATGAAGAAAGGAGGAAAGGAAGGGATGGATAAGAAACGAGAATGGGGTCATACGAACGAGTGAGAGAAGGAAAGGATGGATAAGGAACGAGAGGGAAAAGAGGGTCATATGAAGAAAGGAGGAAAGGAAGGGATGGATAAGAAACGAGAAGGGGGCGACACACCAAGAAAAGACGAGATGGTGGGCGGAAGGATCCAGGGACGGAGGCTGTCGAAGAGAACGGAAGGAGGGAAGGAACAGTCATCATGGAGGGGCACGACGAGGGTTGGTGATGGAGGAAGGAGGAGGGTGGGAGGGGGTGGTGATGGAGAAAAGAGGGGAAAGGTTGGGGAGAGAGAGAGGCAGGGAGAGAGAAAAGAGGAGAGGGGTTGGGGAATTAGGACGGGGGGGGGGGGAGTCATCAGGAACGGTTGGGGGTGATGGAGGTAGAAAGGAGGGAGTGAAGGTTAAAAAAAAAAAAAGGAGGGTTTATTTGAGACAGAAGGATGCGGGTGGGAGTGGGAACCGAGTTTGTAGGGAAGGAAGGAATGGAGACAGAGATGAAAGTAAGAAGGATTTTAGAGAGATAAAGTGGAGGCAAAAATTGAGAGAGAGAGTGAGAGAAAGAGAGGGAGAGAGCCGATGGTAAAGTAGGAGGCTCTCTCGATAAAATTTGTGTGGTGGTGATAATAGTGGTGATGGTGTTAGTGGTGATGGTGATGGTGGTGATGGTGGTGTTAGTGGTAATGTTGGTGATGGTGTAAGTGGTGATGGTAATAAAAAATATATATATAATAAAAAAAAAATATATATATATATTATTAAAAAAAAATAAAAAACACTAATTATTAAAAAATGACGACGGCGGCGGCGAGGCGGCGGCGGCGGCGGCGGCGGCGGTGACGAAGAATACAATAAAAAAAAAATAATAAAAAAAAAATAATAAAAAAAATAATAATTATTACAAAAAAAAAAAAATATATATATATTATAAAAAAAAAAATAACAGAATTATTAAAAAACGACTGCGTCGGCGGCAGGGCGGCGGCAGGGCGGCGGTGGCGGGGCGGCGGCGGGGCGGCGGCGGGGCGGCGGCGGCGGCGGGGCGGCGGCGGGGCGGCGGCGGCGGCAGCGGCGGGGGGGCGGCGAAAAAAAATTAATAAATCAAATAAAAAAAAAATAAAAAAAATAATGAAAATTGATAAAAAATAATAAAAATAAAAAAAAATTAATAAATAATAATAATAATAATAATTATTACAAAATATATATATATATGTATTATTTAAAAAAAATAAAAAAGCAGAATTATTAAAAAAACGACGGCGGCGGGGCGGCGGCGGTGGCGGGGAGGCGGCGGGGCGGCGGCGACGACGACATCGACGAAATTTAAAAAAAAAAAAAGTTAATTAATACAAAAAAAATTAATTAATAAAAAAATATATATATATTAAAATATATATATATATAATATATATATATATATATATATATATATATATATATATATATATATATATATATATATATATATATATATATATATATATATATATATATATATATATATATATATATATTATTAAAAAAATAAATAAAAACTAATTATTAAAAAACGACGACACACACACACACACACACACACACACACACACACACATTCACACACACACACACACACACTCACTCACACACATTCACACACACACACACACTCACTCACACACATTCACACACACACACACATACTGTAGTAGTAAAAAGTAAACACACTCGTTTTAAAAATGTCATGTTGTTTTTGTGTGTGTGTCGCATCACAGTGGCTCAGCAGATGTCACAACCCTGGATATTGACTAACTGGTAACTATATACATACAGTACACACACACAGACACACACACACATATATACACATACATAATACACACACGCACAGACAGACAGACACACATAAATACACACACAGTCACACACACATAATATTAAACGTTCCTCCACACCACTTGATCTACCCATCCGTCTCTATAAGGAATTTGCCCCGGAACTTGCCTTACCGTTGACCTCCATCATCAATGCTTCTTTTCAACAATCTATGTCTCCTTCTGACTGGAAACACTCGTACATAACCCCAATACCTAAATCAACCAACCCAAAATCTCTTGATGAACTACGGCCAATTGCGATTACCCCTGTCCCAAGCTTGATTTGTGAAAGCTTCGCAGCCGAATGGACTTACTCTGATATTACCAACCAGATAGACCCACGTCAATATGGTAATGTAAAATCCTCCTCAACAACCCATTACCTTATCAACTTCCTCGATTTCATTCACAAAAATCTTGACAAACGTTCCACCTCAGTTACTGCAGTATTCATTGATTTCTCCAAAGCTTTTGACTTAGTCGACCACACCACAATCATCACCAAATCACTTCAACTCGGCCTCAGGGAGAATCTTGTTTCTTGGTTAGCAGATTTTTTACACAACCGTCAACAAGCCGTCAGATTCCAAGGCAAAACTTCCACTTTTCAAACACTTTCCTGCGGTGTACCTCAGGGTACACGCATGGGCCCACTCTGCTTTCTCACATTAATTAATGATGCCATTCAAAACACTCAACTGTGCTGGAAATATGTAGATGACACTACCATAGCCACACCTATTTACAATATTTCCCCTGATTACAGCAGTATTCAAACTATCCTTGATACCCTATTGACCTGGACCTGTGATAATCACATCACCATAAACAAAAATAAAACTGTAGTCATGCATTTCAACCTCGCCTCAAAGCCTATCCCCCAACCTATTCTCAAACTAGGTAACCATACCCTCAACGTGGTCCACTCCATCAAATTGCTAGGCATCCTCATTCATGACAAACTACAATGGGATCCACTTGTTAATTCTTCAGTCACATCATCATCTTTTAGACTTCACATGCTACGTACACTAAGAAAATTAGGAGTCCCCACTAACGACTTGATACACCTTTACAAAACTTTCATCCTACCCAAGCTCTGCTATGCTTCACCCGTTTGGTCTTCCTCACTTAATTCTACACAAAGATGCAAATTGGAAAAAATTCAAAAGAGAGCTCTTAGGATCATCCTGGGACCAAACTACACTCACTATCAAGATGTAATCTCTCTACTGGGCCTCTCCACTGTTTCCGATATACATAAATCACAACTACAACAATTTGCAACAAAACTTCTTAACAATCCAAGATACCGACACTTCCTACCTGCCGATGCCCCTCCTC
>JAWZYT010006737.1:17500-19344 GCA_034508575.1 Petrolisthes manimaculis
CTACGCTTTCTCATGTCATTCATTTCTTACACTTCTTGCGGGTTAACCTTTCGTCCTGGATTTATGTATCAACTTATCTTTTTACTCTATTTATTTATTTATTTATTTATTTATTTTTTATTTTTTTATTTATCTATATAAATCTGTCTCTACGTCTATCTGTTTGTTTTCTGGTTTATATCTATACTGTTTTTCATTCCCCTTTCTTTATCTGTCGATGTTTTTCTCTTCTCTATATCTTATTCAGGTTTCCAGAGGAGGGATAATAATGTGTGTATGTATGTATGGTACTCTTGGATGGAACTGCTGCTGTGTCAAGTTATAAGGCAGGGGAATTATTTGGTAGGAAAAGTTAGCTGTACTATATAGTGAGAGCGACGCAAGATAATATAGTAGTAGGTAGTGTGGAGGGTATAGTAGGTAGTAGATGCATGGAACTTGAAAAATTATTACTCTTTGATGTTCAGTTGTCCACACATGAAGCTGGTACGCCTCGCTTCTTGTGAGTTAAGCTACAACAGGAAGGAAAGTGAGCCAAAATTATAGTTTGTGGGTATTTTCCTTCTCTTTGTAGCTGCCTCACAAGTAAAGAGTCTCACCAGCTTCATGTGTGTCCAACTGTACATACCTGGGCTGTTGTGAGTAGAGGAAGTCGAGTACCTAAAGTTAATTGTGAAAGTATACAGATATATCAGGTGCAGGTGGCCCTCTTATGCACACCACTACTACTACTACTACTACTACTACTCCTACTACTACTCCTGTTTCAAAGTGTTGGCTCTGGCATATCGCTTGTTTGGTTCCGTCCACCACCAGACCAGACCAGTCAGTCAGTGTTGCCCGGGCGGCGGCTGAGGAAGGGTGTGTGTGACGCTCGATCCTGCTCTTGCCGGCCACTCACTCGTTGGGAGCCAGGCCACAATAAGTTTAGTTCGGAGGTTGACGGGGGAGAGACTCTGATTCACACGGCTCACTTATCAACCTATCCAATGGGTTTATTTTTTCTCTCGTACATCTGACCACTTCCACTTCAATACTAACTTTATTCTAATTATCTTGGGTTGGGAAGCAGAGTGGCACATCCATAATACATTAATATAATGAACCCGTGAACTTAAAAGAAGAAGAATTATGAAGTAGATAGTCACGTCTATACAGTACAGTAGAAGGGTTGTTGTTGGTGGTGATTATAATGATGATGAGATGTGACGAGTTCTTCTATAGGTTTGGTAACGCCTGGAACAAGTTGATGCCTCTATGAAAAACTATATATACTGTATGTATACTATGATGATGGTACAGCTGGATTGAAAACTGGTGGTGGTTGTTGTTGCTCCTCCTCCTCCTCCTCTCACTCTGATCACACACGTCTCCTCAGCTTCTCTATTGACCGTAAGTAATTAACTCTAGTACTAACTCATTGACTCTTTTTCCTCATCCACTCGCAAGGAAAAAAAATATATAGAATAACTTCACTATCTCATTTTCTCATTTTCCTCATCCACTCGCAAGGAAAAAAAATATATAGAATAACTTCACTATCTCATTTTCTCATTTTCCTCATCCACTTGCAAGGGAAAAAAAATATATATAATAACTTCACTTTCTCATTTTCCTCATTTTCCTCATCCACTCGCAAGGGAAAAAAATATATATAGAATAACTTCACTATTTCATTTTCTCATTTTCCTCATCCACTTGCAAGGAAAAAAAAATATAGAATAACTTCACTGCCTCATTTTCTATGTATAATAACTTCACTAACTCATTTTCTCATTTTCCTTTGAACGAATTATATATAAATCACAACATTATTCATCCCTTTTATTTATGTTCAGTCACCT
>JAWZYT010006738.1:7500-30000 GCA_034508575.1 Petrolisthes manimaculis
TTGTTGGGTAGCGGGGCGGGACAGCAGGGCAGCGGGGCGGCGGGGCAGCAGGGCAGCGGGGCAGCAGCGGGGCGGGGTAGCGGGGCGGCGGGGCAGCGGGGCAGGGCAGCGGGGTGGGGCAGCGGGGCAGGGCGGTGGGGCAGCAGGGTAACGGGGCGGTGGGGCTGCAGGTTAGGTTAGGTTAGGTTAGGTTAGGTTAGGTTATGGATTAGGTTAGGTTAGGTTAGGTTAGGTTAGGTTATGGATTAGGTTAGGTTAGGTTAGGTTAGGTTGGGTTAGGTTAGGTTAGGTTAGGTTAGGTTGGGTTAGGTTAGGTTAGGTTAGGGGGTAGGTTAGGTTAGGGCAGCGGGGCGGCATCGGGGCAGCGGGGCAGCTAGGCGACAGTGGGGCAGTGGAATGGCTGGACAGTGGGGCAGCGGGGCAGCAGGGCGGCAGGGCTGCGGGACAGGGCAGCGGGGCGGCTGGGCAGCGGAACAGCGGGGCATGGCAGGGCAGCGGAGCGGCAGCGGGGCGGGGCAGTGGGACGGTTGGGCGGCAGCGGGACGGGGCAACGGGGCGGGGCAGCGGGGCGGCGAGGCAGTGGGGCAGCGGGGCAGTGGGGCAGCGGGGTGGCGGGGCAGCGGGGCAGCGGGGCAGTGGGGCAGTGGGGCAGCGGGGCGGTTGGGTAGCAGGGCGGCGGGGCAGCTGGGCAGCGGAGCAGCAGCGGGGCGGGGCAGCGGGGCGGCGGGGCAGCGGGACGGCGGGGCGGCAGGGCAGCGGGGCAGGGCAGCGGGGCGGGGCAGCAGGGCAGGGTGGTGGGGCAGAATGGTAGCGGGGCGGTGGGGCAGCAGGTTAGGTTAGGTTAGGTTATGGGTTAGGTTAGGTTAGGTTGGGTTAGGTTAGGTTAGGGGTTAGGTTAGGTTAGGTTAGGGCAGCGGGGCGGCGGTGGGGCAGCTGGGCGACAGTGGGGCAGCAGAATGGCGGGACAGTGGGGCAGCAGGGCGGCGGGGCAGCAGGGTGGGGCAGCGGGGCGGCTGGGCAGCGGGACGGGGCAGCGGGGCGGCGGGGCAGAAGGGCAGGGCAGCGGGGCGGGTCAGCGGGGCGGGGCGGCGGGGCAGCAGGGTAGCGGGGCGGTGGGACAGCAGGTTAGGTTAGGTTAGGTTAGGTTAGGTTAGGTTAGGTTAGGTTAGGTTGGGTTAGGTTAGGTTAGGTTGGGTTGGGTTAGGTTAGGTTAGGTTAGGTTAGGTTGGGTTAGGTTACGTTAGGTTAGGTTAGGGGTTAGGTTAGGTTGGGTTAGGTTAGGTTAGGTTAGGTTAGGGGTTAGGTTAGGTTAGGTTAGGGCAGCGGGGCAGCGGCGGCGGGGCAGCGGGGCAGCTGGGCGACAGTGGGGCAGTGGAATGGCTGGACAGTGGGGCAGCGGGGCAGCAGGGCGGCGGGGCAGCAGGGTGGGGCAGCGGGACGGGGCAGCGGGGCAGCTGGACAGCGGGGCATGGCAGGGCAGCGGGGGTGGCAGCGGGGCGGGGCAGTGAGACGGCGGGGTGGCAGTGGGGCGGGGCAACGGGGCGGGGCGGCGAGGCAGTGGGGCAGCGGGGCAGTGGGGCAGTGGGGCAGCGGGGGTGGCGGGGCAGCGGGGCGGGACAGCGGGGCAGTGGGGCAGTGGGGCAGCAGGGCGGTTGGGTAGCGGGGCGGCGGGGAAGCGGGGCAGCAGCGGGGCGGGGCAGCGGTGCAGCGGGACAGTGGGGCGGTGGGGCAGTGGGGCGGAGCAGCGGGGCGGGGCGGCGGGGCAGCAGGGTAGCGGGGTGGTGGGGCAGCAGGTTAGATTAGGTTAGGTTAGGTTAGGTTGGGTTAGGTTAGGTTTGGTTAGGTTAGGTTAGGTTAGGTTAGGTTGGGTTAGGTTAGGGGTTAGGTTAGGTTAGGGCAGCTGGGCGGCGGCGGGGCAGCAGGGCGACAGTGGGGCAGCGGAATGGCGGGACAGTGGGGTAGCGGGGCAGCAGGGCGGCGGGGCAGCAGGGTGGGGCAGCGGGGCGGCTGGGCAGCGGGACGGGGCAGCGGGGCGGCTGGGCAGTGGGGCGGGGCAGCGGGACGGCGGGGCAGCTGGGCGGGGCAACGGGGCAGGGCGGCGGGGCGGCGGGGCAGCGGGGCAGTGGGGCGGCGGGACAGCAGGGTGGCGGGGCAGCGGGGCGGGGCAGCAGGGTGGCAGGGCGGAGGGGCAGCAGGACAGCAGGGCAGCGGGGTGGCGGGGCAGCGGGGCAACAGCCGGGTGGCGGCGGGGCAGTGGGGCAGCAGCGGGGCAGGGCAGTGGGCCGGGGCAGAGGGGCGGGGTGGCGGGGTAGCGGGGCGGTGGGGCAGCAGGTTAGGGGCTAGGTTAGGTTAGGTTAGGTTAGGTTAAGGGTTAGGTTAGGTTAGGTTAGGTTAGGTTAGGTTGGGTTAGGTTAGGGGTTAGGTTAGGTTAGGGCAGCGGGGCGGCGGCGGGGCAGCAGGGCGACAGTGGGGCAGCGGAATGGCAGGACAGTGGGGTAGCGGGGCAGCAGGGCGGCGGGGCAGCAGGGTGGGGCAGCGGGGCGGCTGGGCAGCGGGACGGGGCAGCGGGGCGGCTGGGCAGTGGGGCGGGGCAGCGGGACGGCGGGGCAGCTGGGCGGGGCAACGGGGTAGGGCGGCGGGGCGGCGGGGCAGTGGGGCAGTGGGGCGGCGGGACAGCGGGGTGGCGGGGCAGCGGGGCGGGGCAGCAGGGTGGCAGGGCGGAGGGGCAGCAGGACAGCAGAGCGGCAGGGCAGCGGGGTGGCGGGGCGGCGGGGCAGCGGGGCAACAGCCGGGTGGCGGCGGGGCAGTGGGGCGGCAGCGGGGCAGGGCAGTGGGCCGGGGCAGAGGGGCGGGGTGGCGGGGTAGCGGGGCGGTGGGGCAGCAGGTTAGGGGCTAGGTTAGGTTAGGTTAAGGGTTAGGTTAGGTTAGGTTAGGTTAAGGGATAGGTTAGGTTAGGTTAGGTTGGGTTAGGTTAGGTTAGGTTAAGGGATAGGTTAGGTTAGGTTAGGTTAGGTTAGGTTAGGGGCAGCGGGGCGGCAGGGCGGCGTGGCGGCAGGCCAGCGGGGCGGGGCGGCGGGGCGGGGCAGCGGGGCGGCGTGGCAGCGGGGCGGCAGGGCAGCGGGGCGGCGGGGCAGTGGGGCTGCGGGGCGGGGCGGCGGGGCAGTTGCGAGGCAGGGCAGCAGGGCGGCGGGGCAGCGGGATGCGGGGCAGCGGGGCGGGGCAGTGGGGCGGCGGGGCTTGACAGCGGGGCAGCGGGGCGTGGGGGCAGCAGGGCAGCGGGGCGGGGCAGCGGGGCAGCAGGGCAGCAGGGCGTCGGGGCAGCGGGGCGGCGGGGCAGCGGGGCGGGGCAGCGGGGCGGCGGGGCAGCGGGGCGGGGCAGTGGGGCAGTTGCGGGGCGGGGTAGCGGGGCGTCGGGGCAGCGGGGCGGGGCAGTGGGGCGGCGGGGCTCGACAGCGGGGCAGCGGGGCGTCAGGGCAGCGGGGCAGTGGGGCAGGGTGGTGGGGCAGCAGGGCGGCGGGGCAGCGGGGCGGCGGGGCAACAGCCGGGCGGCGGCGGGGCAGTGGGGCAGGGCAGTGGGGCGGGGCAGCGGGGCGGGGCGGCGGGGCAGCGGGGTAGTGGGGCAGCAGGTTAGGGGTTAGGTTAGGTTAGGTTAGGTTAGGTTAAGGGTTAGGTTAGGTTAGGTTAGGTTAGGTTAAGGGTTAGGTTAGGTTAGGTTAGGTTAGGTTAAGGGTTAGGTTAGGTTAGGTTAGGTTAGGTTAGGTTAGGTTAGGTTAGGTTAAGCGATAGGTTAGGTTAGGTTAGGTTAGGTTAGGTTAAGCGATAGGTTAGGTTAGGTTAGGTTAGGTTAGGGGCAGCAAGGCGGCAGGGCGGCGTGGCGGCAGGCCAGCGGGGCGGGGCGGCGGGGCGGGGCAGCGGGGCGGCGTGGCAGCGGGGCGGCAGGGCAGCGGGGCGGCGGGGCAGTGGGGCTGCGGGGCGGGGCGGCGGGGCAGTTGCGAGGCAGGGCAGCAGGGCGGCGGGGCAGCGGGATGCGGGGCAGCGGGGCGGGGCAGTGGGGCGGCGGGGCTTGACAGCGGGGCAGCGGGGCGTGGGGGCAGCAGGGCAGCGGGGCGGGGCAGCGGGGCAGCAGGGCAGCAGGGCGTCGGGGCAGCGGGGCGGCGGGGCAGCGGGGCGGGGCAGCGGGGCGGCGGGGCAGCGGGGCGGGGCAGTGGGGCAGTTGCGGGGCGGGGTAGCGGGGCGTCGGGGCAGCGGGGCGGGGCAGTGGGGCGGCGGGGCTCGACAGCGGGGCAGCGGGGCGTCAGGGCAGCGGGGCAGTGGGGCAGGGTGGTGGGGCAGCAGGGCGGCGGGGCAGCGGGGCGGCGGGGCAACAGCCGGGCGGCGGCGGGGCAGTGGGGCAGGGCAGTGGGGCGGGGCAGCGGGGCGGGGCGGCGGGGCAGCGGGGTAGTGGGGCAGCAGGTTAGGGGTTAGGTTAGGTTAGGTTAGGTTAGGTTAAGGGTTAGGTTAGGTTAGGTTAGGTTAGGTTAAGGGTTAGGTTAGGTTAGGTTAGGTTAGGTTAAGGGTTAGGTTAGGTTAGGTTAGGTTAGGTTAGGTTAGGTTAGGTTAGGTTAAGCGATAGGTTAGGTTAGGTTAGGTTAGGTTAGGTTAAGCGATAGGTTAGGTTAGGTTAGGTTAGGTTAGGGGCAGCAAGGCGGCAGGGCGGCGTGGTGGCAGGGCAGCGGGGCGGGGCGGCGGGGCAGCGGGGCGGGGCGTTAGGGCAGTTGCAGGGCGGGGCAGCGGGGCGGCGTGGCAGCGGGGCGGCAGGGCAGCGGGGCAGCGGGGCGGCGGAGCAGCGGGGCTGGGCGGCGGGGCAGTTGCGAGGCGGGGTAGCGGGGCGGCGGGGCAGCAGGGCGGCGGGGAAGCGGGAAGCGGGGCAGCGGGGCGGGGCAGTGGGGTGGCGGGGCTTGACATCGCGACAGCGGGGCGTCGGGGCAGCGGGGCGGGGCAGCAGGGCGGGGTGGCGGGGCAGCAGAGCAGCCGGGGCGGCGGGGCAGCGGGGCGTCGGGACAGCGGGTGGCGGGGCAGCGGGGCGGGGCAGCGGGGCGGCGGGGCAGCGGGGCGGGGCAGTGGGGCAGTTGCGGGGCGGGGCGGCGGGGCAACGGGGCTTCGGGGCAGCGGGGCGGGGCAGTGGGGCGGCGGGGCTGGACAGCGGGGCAGCGGGGCGTCGGGGCAGCGGGGCATTGGGGCAGGGTGGCGGGGCAGCAGGGCAGCGGGGCGGCAGGGCAGCGGGGCGGCGGGGCGGCGGGGCAGCGGGGCGACAGCCGGGCGGCGGCGGGGCAGTGGGGCGGGGCAGCAGGGCGGGGCGGCGGGGCAGCAGGGTAGCGCGGCAGCAGGTTAGGGGTTAGGTTAGGTTAGGTTAGGTTAGGTTAGGTTAGGTTAGTATGCCACGGTTAGGCTATGTTAGGTTAGGTCCCGGTAGTCTGCCCCGGTTCTGTTATGTTAGGTTAGGTCCCGGTAGTCTGCCCCGGTTAGGTCCCGGTAGTCTGCCCCGGTTCTGTTATGTTAGGCTAGGTCCCGGTAGTCTGCCCCGGTTAGGTCCCGGTAGTCTGCCCCGGTTCTGTTATGTTAGGTTAGGTCCCGGTAGTCTGCCCCGGTTAGGTCCCGGTAGTCTGCCCCGGTTCTGTTATGTTAGGTTAGGTCCCGGTAGTCTGCCCCGGTTAGGTCTCGGTAGGTTAGGTAAGGTTAGGTTAGGTTAGGTTAGGTTAGGTTAGGTTAGGTTAGGTTCCGGTAGTATGCCACGGTTAGGCTATGTTAGGTTAGGTCCCGGTAGTCTGCCCCGGTTAGGTCCCGGTAGTCTGCCCCGGTTCTGTTATGTTAGGTTAGGTCCCGGTAGTCTGCCCCGGTTAGGTCCCGGTAGTCTGCCCCGGTTCTGTTATGTTAGGTTAGGTCCCGGTAGTCTGCCCCGGTTAGGTCCCGGTAGTCTGCCCCGGTTCTGTTATGTTAGGTTAGGTCCCGGTAGTCTGCCCCGGTTAGGTCCCGGTAGTCTGCCCCGGTTCTGTTATGTTAGGCTAGGTCCCGGTAGTCTGCCCCGGTTAGGTCCCGGTAGTCTGCCCCGGTTCTGTTATGTTAGGTTAGGTCCCGGTAGTCTGCCCCGGTTAGGTCCCGGTAGTCTGCCCCGGTTCTGTTATGTTAGGTTAGGTCCCGGTTGTCTGCCCCGGTTAGGTCCCTGTAGTCTGCCCCGGTTCTGTTATGTTAGGTTAGGTCCCGGTAGTCTGCCCCGGTTAGGTCTCGGTAGGTTAGGTTAGGTTAGGTTAGGTTAGGTTCCGGTAGTATGCCACGGTTAGGCTATGTTAGGTTAGGTCCCGGTAGTCTGCCCCGGTTCTGTTATGTTAGGTTAGGTCCCGGTAGTCTCCCCCGGTTAGGTCCCGGTAGTCTGCCCCGGTTCTGTTATGTTAGGTTAGGTCCCGGTAGTCTGCCCCGGTTAGGTCCCGGTAGTCTGCCCCGGTTCTGTTATGTTAGGTTAGGTCCCGGTAGTCTGCCCCGGTTAGGTCCCGGTAGTCTGCCCCAGTTCTGTTATGTTAGGTTAGGTCCCGGTAGTCTGCCCCGGTTAGGTCTCGGTAGGTTAGGTTAGGTTAGGTTAGGTTAGGTTAGGTTAGGTTAGGTTAGGTTAGGTTAGGTTCCGGTAGTATGCCACGGTTAGGCTATGTTAGGTTAGGTCCCGGTAGTCTGCCCCGGTTCTGTTATGTTAGGTTAGGTCCCGGTAGTCTGCCCCGGTTAGGTCCCGGTAGTCTGCCCCGGTTCTCTTATGTTAGGTTAGGTCCCGGTAGTCTGCCCCGGTTAGGTCCCGGTAGTCTGCCCCGGTTCTGTTATGTTAGGTTAGGTCCCGGTAGTCTGCCCTGGTTAGGTCTCGGTAGGTTAGGTTAGGTTAGGTTAGGTTAGGTTAGGTTAGGTTAGGTTAGGTTAGGTTAGGTTAGGTTAGGTTCCGGTAGTATGCCACGGTTAGGCTATGTTAGGTTAGGTCCCGGTAGTCTGCCCCGGTTCTGTTATGTTAGGTTAGGTCCCGGTAGTCTGCCCGGGTTAGGTCCCGGTAGTCTGCCCCGGTTCTGTTATGCTAGGTTAGGTCCCGGTAGTCTGCCCCGGTTAGGTCCCGGTAGTCTGCCCCGGTTCTGTTATGTTAGGTTAGGTCCCGGTAGTCTGCCCCGGTTAGGTCCCGGTAGTCTGCCCCGGTTCTGTTATGTTAGGTTAGGTCCCGGTAGTCTGCCCCGGTTAGGTCCCGGTAGTCTGCCCCGGTTCTGTTATGTTAGGTTAGGTCCCGGTAGTCTGCCCCGGTTAGGTCCCGGAAGTCTGCCCCGGTTCTGTTATGTTAGGTTAGGTCCCGGTAGTCTGCCCCGGTTAGGTCCCGGTAGTCTGCCCCGGTTAGGTCCTGGTAGTTTGCCCCGGTTCTGTTATGTTAGGTTAGGTCCCGGTAGTCTGCCCCGGTTCTGTTATGTTAGGTTAGGTCCCGGTAGTCTGCCCCGGTTAGGTCCCGGTAGTTTGCCCCGGTTAGGTCCCGGTAGTTTGCCCCGGTTAGGTCCTGGTAGTCTACTGTGGTCTAGGTTAGGTTAGGTAATATTACTACTACTACTACTAATTATAATAGGAAGAGGTTAGGTTAAATAAGGCTTGGTTTGGTTAGGCTGTCGAGAAGAAGCCCAAAAATTTTTGTATTTCGCTTCTAAATCCAAAATTTCGCCCCCCCAAGCCCTTGTTTTACCCTCCCCCACCTCACCAACCACCCCGGCGGCTTACGACCTTATATATATTCAACGAAAATCGCCAACACCCCCATTTTAGCCAATCACAACTCACCTTGGGGCTACAGCACATGGCTACAAAACATTGGTAACACTGCTTCTACCCTTCACACTTGGGCTAGAGGTGGCTAGTGGTGGCTACAACACCATGGCAACACTGCATTTACACATTCGAGTCATTTTCAATTTTCATCTACTATATTGCACACCTTTATACTTCACTTTACTCTACATCATTTTTAATACTACTATTTCACTTTTATTACACATTATTCGTTTTCAAGGGCATTATTTTCATTTCATTTCATTGCAAATGTTTCTTTGTTTACATGTGTGTGTGAGAGAGAAAGAGAGAGAGAGTCGTAAGTATAGCCAGAATAAGAGCCTGAATTGGCAATACTACTACTACTACTACTACTACTACTACTACTACTACTACTAATAATAATAATAATAATAATAATAATAATAATAATAATAATAATAATAATACAGGTAATAATAGTAGTAATAATAATAATAATGAATAATTTATAATCTATATATCTAATATATAATAGCATGGTGTATGTAAACACGTTTTCTTTAGTGGTAGAAACGGGATAGAAAATGTGTTCAGTTCATCCCTATATAAGTCAGATTTCCCTGCCTGCCTGCCTGCCTACCTGCCTGCCTGCCTCCCTACCTGCCTGTCTGCCTGCCTGCCTGCCTGCCTGCCTACCTGCCTGCCTCCCTACCTGCCTCCCTACCTGTCTGCCTCCCTACCTGCCTGTCTGCCTGCCTGCCTGCCTGCCTGCCTACCTGCCTGCCTGCCTGCCTACCTGCCTGCCTACCTGCCTGCCACCCTACCTGCCTGTCTGCCTGCCTGCCTGCCTGCCTCCCTACCTACCTGCCTGCCTCCCTACCTGCCTGCCTGCCTGTTAAAACACGTTTTTTTGGCCCAAAAAGTCGATTTGTGCATGCATCTTCGATACCCATTTATATCCCAAATTTAGCCTAAAAACACCGAAAAATCGAGTTTTTTGGGTCTCAGAAGCGATTTGTACTGTGCTAGAAAAATTTCAATTTTCAGGCAAAAAAAATGCTAAAACATGTTTTTTTGGCCCAAAAAGTCAATTTGTGCATGCATCTTTGATACCCGTTTATATCCCAAATTTAGCCTAAAAACACCGAAAAATCGAGTTTTTTGGGTCTCAGAAGCGATTTGTACATGTCTACACTGTGCTAGAAAAATTTCAATTTTCAGGCAAAAAAAATGCTAAAACACGTTTTTTGGGCCCAAAAAGTCAATTTGTGCATGCATCTTCGAAACCCGTTTATATCCCAAATTTAGCCTAAAAACAATGAAAAATCGTGTTTTTTGGGTCTCAGAAGCGATTTGTACTGTGCTAGAAAAATTTCAATTTTCAGCCAAAAAAAATGCTAAAACACATTTTTTTGGCCCAAAAAGTCGATTTGTGCATGCATCTTTGATACCCGTTTATATCCCAAATTTAGCCTAAAAACACCGAAAAATCGAGTTTTTTGGGTCTCAGAAGCGATTTGTACTGTCCTAGAAAAATTTCAATTTTCTGGCAAAAAAAATGCTAAAACACGTTTTTTTGGCCCAAAAAGTCGATTTGTGCATGCATCTTCGCTACCCGTTTATATCCCAAATATAGCCTAAAAACACCGAAAAATCGAGTTTTTTGGGTCTCAGAAGCGATTTGTACATGTCTACACTGTTCTAGAAAAAAATCAATTTTCAGGCAAAAAAAATGCTAAAACACGTTTTTTTGGCCCAAAAAGTCGATTTGTGCATACATCTTCGATACCCGTTTATATCCCAAATTTAGCCTAAAAACACCGAAAAATCGAGTTTTTTGGGTCTCAGAAGCGATTTGTACATGTCTACACTGTTCTAGAAAAAAATCAATTTTCAGGCAAAAAAAATGCTAAAACACGTTTTTTTGGCCCAAAAAGTCGATTTGTGCATGCATCTTCGATACCCGTTTATATCCCAAATTTAGCCTAAAAATACAGAAAAATCGAGTTTTTTGGGTCTCAGAAGCAATTTGTACTGTGCTAGAAAAAAATCAATTTTCAGGCAAAAAAAATGCTAAAACACGTTTTTTTGGCCCAAAAAGTCGATTTGTGCATGCATCTTCGATACCCGTTTATATCCCAAATTTAGCCTAAAAACACCGAAAAATCGAGTTTTTTGGGTCTCAGAAGCGATTTGTACTGTGCTAGAAAAATTTCAGTTTTCAGGCAAAAAAAATGCTAAAACACGTTTTTTTGGCCCAAAAAGTAGATTTGTGCATGCATCTTCGATACCCGTTTATATTCCAAATTTAGCCTAAAAACACCGAAAAATCGAGTTTTTTGGGTCTCAGAAGCGATTTGTACATGTCTACACTGTTCTAGAAAAATTTCAATTTTCAGGCAAAAAAAATGCTAAAACACGTTTTTTTGGCCCAAAAAGTCGATTTGTGCATGCATCTTCGATACCCGTTTATATCCCAAATTTAGCCTAAAAACACCGAAAAATCGAGTTTTTTGGGTCTCAGAAGCGATTTGTACTGTGCTAGAAAAATTTCAATTTTCAGGCAAAAAAAATGCTAAAACACGTTTTTTGGGCCCAAAAAGTCGATTTGAGCATGCATCTTCGATACCCGTTTATATCCCAAATTTAGCCTAAAAACACCGAAAAATCGAGTTTTTTGGGTCTCAGAAGCGATTTGTACATGTCTACACTGTTCTAGAAAAAAATCAATTTTCAGGCAAAAAAAATGCTAAAACACGTTTTTTTGGCCCAAAAAGTCGATTTGTGCATGCATCTTCGATACCCGTTTATATCCCAAATTTAGCCTAAAAACACCGTAAAATCGAGTTTTTTGGGTCTCAGAAGCGATTTGTACTGTGCTAGAAAAATTTCAATTTTCAGGCAAAAAAAATGCTAAAACACGTTTTTTTGGCCCAAAAAGTCGATTTGTGCATGCATCTTTGATACCCGTTTATTTTCCAAATTTAGCCTAAAAACACCGAAAAATCGAGTTTTTTGGGTCTCAGAAGCGATTTGTACATGTCTACACTGTTCTAGAAAAATTTCAATTTTCAGGCAAAAAAAATGCTAAAACACGTTTTTTTGGCCCAAAAAGTCGATTTGTGCATGCATCTTTGATACCCGTTTATTTTCCAAATTTAGCCTAAAAACACCGAAAAATCGAGTTTTTTGGGTCTCAGAAGCGATTTGTACATGTCTACACTGTTCTAGAAAAATTTCAATTTTCAGGCAAAAAAAATGCTAAAACACGTTTTTTTGGCCCAAAAAGTCGATTTGTGCATGCATCTTCGATACCCATTTATATCCCAAATTTAGCCTAAAAACACCGAAAAATCGAGTTTTTTGGATCTCAGAAGCTATTTGTACATGTCTACACTGTTCTAGAAAAAAATCAATTTTCAGGCAAAATAAATGCTAAAACACGTTTTTTTGGCCCAAAAAGTCGATTTGTGCATGCATCTTCGATACCCGTTTATATCCCAAATTTAGCCCAAAAACACCGAAAAATCGAGTTTTTTGGGTCTCAGAAGTGATTTGTACTGTGCTAGAAAAATTTCAATTTTCAGGCAAAAAAAATGCTAAAACACGTTTTTTGGGCCCAAAAAGTCGATTTGTGAATGCATCTTCGATACCCGTTTATATCCCAAATTTAGCCTAAAAACACCGAAAAATCGAGTTTCTTGGGTCTCAGAAGCGATTTGTACTGTGCTAGAAAAATTTCAATTTTCAGGCAAAAAAAATGCTAAAACACGTTTTTTTGGCCCAAAAAGCCGATTTGTGCATGCATCTTCGATACCCGTTTATATCCCAAATTTAGCCTAAAAACACCGAAAAATCGAGTTTCTTGGGTCTCAGAAGCGATTTGTACTGTGCTAGAAAAATTTCAATTTTCAGGCAAAAAAAATGCTAAAACACGTTTTTTTGGCCCAAAAAGCCGATTTGTGCATGCATCTTCGATACCCGTTTATATCCCAAATTTAGCCTAAAAACACCGAAAAATCGAGTTTTTTGGGTCTCAGAAGCGATTTGTACATCTCAACACTGTTCTAGAAAAAAATCAATTTTCAGTTAAAAAAAATGCTAAAACACGTTTTTTTGGCCCAAAAAGTCGATTTGTGCATGCATCTTCGATACCCGTTTATATCCCAAATTTAGCCTAAAAACACCGAAAAATCGAGTTTTTTGGGTCTCAGAAGTGATTTGTACTGTGCTAGTAAAATTTCAATTTTCAGGCAAAAAAAATGCTAAAACACGTTTTTTTGGCCCAAAAAGTCGATTTGTGCATGCATCTTCGATACCCGTTTATATCCCAAATTTAGCCTAAAAACACCGAAAAATCGGGTTTTTGGGTCTCAGAAGCGATTTGTACTGTGCTAGAAAAATTTCAATTTTCAGGCAAAAAAAATGCTAAAAAACGTTTTTTAGGCCCAAAAAGTCGATTTGTGCATGCATCTTCGATACCCGTTTATATTCCAAATTTAGCCTAAAAACACCGAAAAATCGAGTTTTTTGGGTCTCAGAAGCGATTTGTACATGTCTACACTGTTCTAGAAAATTTCAATTTTCAGGCAAAAAAAATGCTAAAACACGTTTTTTTGGCCCAAAAAGTCGATTTGTGCATGCATCTTCGATACCCGTTTATATCCCAAATTTAGCCTAAAAACACCGAAAAATCGAGTTTTTTGGGTCTCAGAAGCGATTTGTACTGTCCTAGAAAAATTTCAATTTTCTGGCAAAAAAAATGCTAAAACACGTTTTTTTGGCCCAAAAAGTCGATTTGTGCATGCATCTTCGATACCCGTTTATATCCCAAATTTAGCCTAAAAACACCGAAAAATCGAGTTTTTTGGGTCTCAGAAGCGATTTGTACATGTCTACACTGTTCTAGAAAAAAATCAATTTTCAGGCAAAAAAAATGCTAAAACACGTTATTTTGGCCCAAAAAGTCGATTTGTGCATGCATCTTCGATACCCGTTTATATCCCAAATTTAGCCTAAAAATACATAAAAATCGAGTTTTTTGGGTCTCAGAAGCAATTTGTACTGTGCTAGAAAAAAAACAATTTTCAGGCAAAAAAAATGCTAAAACACGTTTTTTTGGCCCAAAAAGTCGATTTGTGCATGCATCTTCGATACCCGTTTATATCCCAAATTTAGCCTAAAAACACCGAAAAATCGAGTTTTCGGGTCTCAGAAGCGATTTGTACTGTGCTAGAAAAATTTCAATTTTCAGGCAAAAAAAATGCTAAAACACGTTTTTTTGGCCCAAAAAGTCGATTTGTGCATGCATCTTCGATACCCGTTTATATCCCAAATTTAGCCTAAAAACACCGAAAAATCGAGTTTTTTGGGTCTCAGAATTGATTTGTACTGTCCTAGAAAAATTTCAATTTTCTGGCAAAAAAAATGCTAAAACACGTTTTTTTTGGCCCAAAAAGTCGATTTGTGTATGCATCTTCGATACCCGTTTATATCCCAAATTTAGCCTAAAAACACCGAAAAATCGAGTTTTTTGGGTCTCAGAAGCGATTTGTACATGTCTACACTGTTCTAGAAAAAAATCAATTTTCAGGCAAAAAAAATGCTAAAACACGTTTTTTTGGCCCAAAAAGTCGATTTGTGCATGCATCTTCGATACCCGTTTATATCCCAAATTTAGCCTAAAAATACAGAAAAATCGAGTTTTTTGGGTCTCAGAAGCAATTTGTACTGTGCTAGAAAAAAATCAATTTTCAGGCAAAAAAAATGCTAAAACACGTTTTTTTGGCCCAAAAAGTCGATTTGTGCATGCATCTTCGATACCCGTTTATATCCCAAATTTAGCCTAAAAACACCGAAAAATCGAGTTTTTCGGGTCTCAGAAGCGATTTGTACTGTGCTAGAAAAATTTCAATTTTCAGGCAAAAAAAATGCTAAAACACGTTTTTTTGGCCCAAAAAGTCGATTTGTGCATGCATCTTCGATACCCGTTTATATTCCAAATTTAGCCTAAAAACACCGAAAAATCGAGTTTTTTGGGTCTCAGAAGCGATTTGTACATGTCTACACTGTTCTAGAAAAATTTCAATTTTCAGGCAAAAAAAATGCTAAAACACGTTTTTTTGGCCCAAAAAGTCGATTTGTGCATGCATCTTCGATACCCGTTTATATCCCAAATTTAGCCCAAAAACACCGAAAAATCGAGTTTTTTGGGTCTCTGAAGTGATTTGTACTGTGATAGAAAAATTTCAATTTTCAGGCAAAAAAAATGCTAAAACACGTTTTTTTGGCCCAAAAAGTCGATTTGTGCATGCATCTTCGATACCCGTTTATATCCCAAATTTAGCCTAAAAACACCGAAAAATCGATTTTTTTGGGTCTCAGAAGCGATTTGTACATGTCTACACTGTTCTAGAAAAAAATCAATTTTCAGGCAAAAAAAATGCTAAAACACGTTTTTTTGGCCCAAAAAGTCGATTTGTGCATGCATCTTCGATACCCGTTTATATCCCAAATTTAGCCTAAAAAAACAGAAAAATCGATTTTTTTTGGTCTCAGAAGCAATTTGTACTGTGCTAGAAAAAAATCAATTTTCAGGCAAAAAAAATGCTAAAACACGTTTTTTTGGCCCAAAAAGTCGATTTGTGCATGCATCTTCGATACCCGTTTATATCCCAAATTTAGCCTAAAAACACCGAAAAATCGTGTTTTTTGGGTCTCAGAAGCGATTTGTACAGTGCTAGAAAAATTTCAATTTTCAAAAAAAAAAAAATGCTAAAACATGTTTTTTTGGCCCAAAAAGTCGATTTGTGCATGCATCTTCGATACCCGTTTATATCCCAAATTTAGCCTAAAAACACCGAAAAATCGAGTATTTTGGATCTCAGAAGCTATTTGTACATGTCAACACTGTTCTAGAAAAAAATCAATTTTCAGGCAAAAAAAATGCTAAAACACGTTTTTTTGGCCCCAAAAGTCGATTTGTGCATGCATCTTCGATACCCGTTTATATCCCAAATTTAGCCTAAAAACACCGAAAAATCGAGTTTTTTTGGTCTCAGAAGCGATTTGTACTGTGCTAGAAAAATTTCAATTTTCAGGCAAAAAAAATGCTAAAACACGTTTTTTTGGCCCAAAAAGTCGATTTGTGCATGCATCTTCGATATCCGTTTATATCCCAAATTTAGCCTAAAACACCGAAAAATCGAGTTTTTTGGATCCCAGAAGCGATTTGTATATGTCTACACTGTTCTAGAAAAAAATCAATTTTCAGGCAAAAAAAATGCTAAAACACGTTTTTTGGGCCCAAAAAGTCGATTTGTGCATGCATCTTCGATACCCGTTTATATCCCAAATTTAGCCTAAAAACACCGAAAAATCGAGTTTTTTGGCTCTCAGAAGCGATTTGTACTGTGCTAGAAAAAATTCAATTTTCAGGCAAAAAAAATGCTAAAACACGTTTTTTTGGCCCAAAAAGTCGATTTGTGCATGCATTTTCGATACCCGTTTATATCCCAAATTTAGCCTAAAAACACCGAAAAATCGAGTTTTTTGGGTCTCAAAAGCTATTTGTACTGTGCTAGAAAAATTTCAATTTTCAGGCAAAAAAAATGCTAAAACACGTTTTTTTGGCCCAAAAAGTCGATTTGTGCATGCATCTTCGATACCCGTTTATATTCCAAATTTAGCCAGTACAAATCGCTTCTGAGACCCAAAAAACTCGATTTTTCGGTGTTTTTTGGCTAAATTTGGGATATAAACGGGTATCGAAGATGCATGCACAAATCGACTTTTTGGGCCAAAAAAACGTGTTTTAGCATTTTTTTTGCCTGAAAATTGAAATTTTTCTAGCACAGTACAAATAGCTTTTGAGACCCAAAAAACTCGATTTTTCGGTGTTTTTAGGCTAAATTTGGGATATAAACGGGTATCGAAGATGCATGCACAAATCGACTTTTTGGGCCAAAAAAACCTGTTTTAGCATTTTTTTGCCTGAAAATTGATTTTTTTCTAGAACAGTGTAGACATGTACAAATGGCTTCTGAGACCCAAAAAACTCGATTTTTCGGTGTTTTTAGGCTAAATTTGGGATATAAACGGGTATCGAAGATGCATGCACAAATCGACTTTTTGGGCCAAAAAAACGTGTTTTAGCATTTTTTTTGCCTGAAAATTGAAATTTTTCTAGCACAGTACAAATAGCTTTTGAGACCCAAAAAACTCGATTTTTCGGTGTTTTTAGGCTAAATTTGGGATATAAACGGGTATCGAAGATGCATGCACAAATCAACTTTTTGGGCCAAAAAAACGTGTTTTAGCATTTTTTTGACTGAAAATTGAATTTTTTCTAGAACAGTGTAGACATGTACAAATGGCTTCTGAGACCCAAAAAACTCGATTTTTCGGTGTTTTTAGGCTAAATTTGGGATATAAACGGGTATCGAAGATGCATGCACAAATCGACTTTTTGGGCCAAAAAAAGTGTTTTAGCATTTTTTTTGCCGGGAAATTGAAATTTTTCTAGCACAGTACAAATCACTTCTGAGACCCAAAAAACTCGATTTTTCGGTGTTTTTACGCTAAATTTGGGATATAAACGGGTATCGAAGATGCATGCACAAATCGACTTTTTGGGCCAAAAAAACGTGTTTTAGCATTTTTTTTGCCTGAAAATTGAAATTTTTCTAGCACAGTACAAATAGCTTTTGAGACCCAAAAAACTCGATTTTTCGGTGTTTTTAGGCTAAATTTGGGATATAAACGGGTATCGAAGATGCATGCACAAATCGACTTTTTGGGCCAAAAAAACCTGTTTTAGCATTTTTTTGCCTGAAAATTGATTTTTTTCTAGAACAGTGTAGACATGTACAAATGGCTTCTGAGACCCAAAAAACTCGATTTTTCGGTGTTTTTAGGCTAAATTTGGGATATAAACGGGTATCGAAGATGCATGCACAAATCGACTTTTTGGGCCAAAAAAACGTGTTTTAGCATTTTTTTTGCCTGAAAATTGAAATTTTTCTAGCACAGTACAAATAGCTTTTGAGACCCAAAAAACTCGATTTTTCGGTGTTTTTAGGCTAAATTTGGGATATAAACGGGTATCGAAGATGCATGCACAAATCAACTTTTTGGGCCAAAAAAACGTGTTTTAGCATTTTTTTGCCTGAAAATTGAATTTTTTCTAGAACAGTGTAGACATGTACAAATGGCTTCTGAGACCCAAAAAACTCGATTTTTCGGTGTTTTTAGGCTAAATTTGGGATATAAACGGGTATCGAAGATGCATGCACAAATCGACTTTTTGGGCCAAAAAAAAGTGTTTTAGCATTTTTTTTGCCGGGAAATTGAAATTTTTCTAGCACAGTACAAATCACTTCTGAGACCCAAAAAACTCGATTTTTCGGTGTTTTTACGCTAAATTTGGGATATAAACGGGTATCGAAGATGCATGCACAAATCGACTTTTTGGGCCAAAAAAACGTGTTTTAGCATTTTTTTTGCCTGAAAATTGAAATTTTTCTAACACAGTACAAATCGCTTCTGAGACCCAAAAAACTCGATTTTTCGGTGTTTTTAGGCTAAATTTGGGATATAAACGGGTATCGAAGATGCATGCACAAATCGACTTTTTGGGCCAAAAAAACGTGTTTTAGCATTTTTTTTGCCTGAAAATTGAAATTTCTCTAACACAGTACAAATCGCTTCTGAGACCCAAAAAACTCGATTTTTCGGTGTTTTTAGGCTAAATTTGGGATATAAACGGGTATCGAAGATGCATGCACAAATCGACTTTTTGGGCCAAAAAAACGTGTTTTAGCATTTTTTTTGCCTGAAAATTGATTTTTTTCTATCACAGTACATATCACTTCTGAGACCCAAAAAACTCGATTTTTCGGTGTTTTTAGGCTAAATTTGGGATATAAACGGGTATCGAAGATGCATGCACAAATCGACTTTTTGGGCCAAAAAAACGTGTTTTAGCATTTTTTTTGCCTGAAAATTGAATTTTTTCTATCGCAGTACAAATCACTTCTGAGACCCAAAAAACTCGATTTTTCGGTGTTTTTGGGCTAAATTTGGGATATAAACGGGTATCGAAGATGCATGCACAAATCGACTTTTTGGGCAAAAAAAACGTGTTTTAGCATTTTTTTTGCCTGAAAATTGATTTTTTTTCTAGAACAGTGTAGACATGTACAAATCGCTTCTGAGACCCAAAAAACTCGATTTTCCGGTGTTTTTAGGCTAAATTTGGGATATAAACGGGTATCGAAGATGCATGCACAAATCGACTTTTTGGGCCAAAAAAACGTGTTTTAGCATTTTTTTTGCCTGAAAATTGATTTTTTTCTAGAACAGTGTAGACATGTACAAATCGCTTCTGAGACCCAAAAAACTCGATTTTTCGGTGTTTTTAGGCTAAATTTGGGATATAAACGGGTATCGAAGATGCATGCACAAATCGACTTTTTGGGCCAAAAAAACGTGTTTTAGCATTTTTTTTGCCTGAAAATTGAAATTTTTCTAAGACAGTACAAATCGCTTCTGAGACCCAAAAAACTCGATTTTTCGGTGTTTTTAGGCTAAATTTGGGATATAAACGGGTATCGAAGATGCATGCACAAATCGACTTTTTGGGCCAAAAGAACGTGTTTTAGCATTTTTTTCGCCTGAAAATTGAAATTTTTCTAGAACAGTACAAATTGCTTCTGAGACCCAAAAAACTCGATTTTTCGGTGTTTTTAGGCTAAATTTGGGATATAAACGGGTATCGAAGATGCATGCACAAATCGACTTTTTGGGCCAAAAAAACGTGTTTTAGCATTTTTTTTGCCTGAAAATTGAATTTTTTCTATCAAAGTACATATCACTTCTGAGACCCAAAAAACTCGATTTTTCGGTGTTTTTAGGCTAAATTTGGGATATAAACGGGTATCGAAGATGCATGCACAAATCGACTTTTTGGGCCAAAAAACGTGATTTAGCATTTTTTTTTGCCTGAAAATTGATTTTTTTCTAGAACAGTGTAGACATGTACAAATCGCTTCTGAAACCCAAAAAACTCGATTTTTGGTGTTTTTAGGCTAAATTTGGGATATAAACGGGTATCGAAGATGCATGCACAAATCGACTTTTTGGGCCAAAAGAACGTGTTTTAGCATTTTTTTCGCCTGAAAATTGAAATTTTTCTAGAACAGTACAAATTGCTTCTGAGACCCAAAAAACTCGATTTTTCGGTGTTTTTAGGCTAAATTTGGGATATAAACGGGTATCGAAGATGCATGCACAAATCGACTTTTTGGGCCAAAAAAACGTGTTTTAGCATTTTTTTTGCCAGAAAATTGATTTTTTTCTAGAACAGTGTAGACATGTACAAATCGCTTCTGAGACCCAAAAAACTCGATTTTTCGGTGTTTTTAGGCTAAATTTGGGATATAAACGGGTATCGAAGATGCATGCACAAATCGACTTTTTGGGCCAAAAAAACGTGTTTTAGCATTTTTTTTTGCCTGAAAATTGAATTTTTTCTAGAACAGTGTAGACATGTGCAAATCGCTTCTGAGACCCAAAAAACTCGATTTTTTGATGTGTTTAGGCTAAATTTGGGATATAAACGGGTATCGAAGATGCATGCGCAAATCGACTATTTGGGCCAAAAAAACGTGTTTTAGCATTTTTTTTGCCTGAAAATTGAAATTTTTCTAGAACAGTGTAGACATGTACAAATCGCTTCTGAGACCCAAAAAACTCGATTTTTCGGTGTTTTTAGGCTAAATTTGGGATATAAACGGGTATCGAAGATGCATGCACAAATCGACTTTTTGGGCCAAAAAAACGTGTTTTAGCATTTTTTTTGCCTGAAAATTGAATTTTTTCTATCAAAGTACATATCACTTCTGAGACCCAAAAAACTCGATTTTTCGGTGTTTTTAGGCTAAATTTGGGATATAAACGGGTATCGAAGATGCATGCACAAATCGACTTTTTGGGCCAAAAAAACGTGATTTAGCATTTTTTTTTGCCTGAAAATTGATTTTTTTCTAGAACAGTGTAGACATGTACAAATCGCTTCTGAGACCCAAAAAACTCGATTTTTGGTGTTTTTAGGCTAAATTTGGGATATAAACGGGTATCGAAGATGCATGCACAAATCGACTTTTTGGGCCAAAAGAACGTGTTTTAGCATTTTTTTCGCCTGAAAATTGAAATTTTTCTAGAACAGTACAAATTGCTTCTGAGACCCAAAAAACTCGATTTTTCGGTGTTTTTAGGCTAAATTTGGGATATAAACGGGTATCGAAGATGCATGCACAAATCGACTTTTTGGGCCAAAAAAACGTGTTTTAGCATTTTTTTTGCCAGAAAATTGATTTTTTTCTAGAACAGTGTAGACATGTACAAATCGCTTCTGAGACCCAAAAAACTCGATTTTTCGGTGTTTTTAGGCTAAATTTGGGATATAAACGGGTATCGAAGATGCATGCACAAATCGACTTTTTGGGCCAAAAAAACGTGTTTTAGCATTTTTTTTGCCTGAAAATTGAATTTTTTCTAGAACAGTGTAGACATGTGCAAATCGCTTCTGAGACCCAAAAAACTCGATTTTTTGGTGTGTTTAGGCTAAATTTGGGATATAAACGGGTATCGAAGATGCATGCGCAAATCGACTATTTGGGCCAAAAAAACGTGTTTTAGCATTTTTTTTTGCCTGAAAATTGAAATTTTTCTAGAACAGTGTAGACATGTACAAATCGCTTCTGAGACCCAAAATACTCGATTTTTCGGTGTTTTTAGGCTAAATTTGGGATATAAACGGGTATCGAAGATGCATGCACAAATCGACTTTTTGGGCCAAAAAAACGTGTTTTAGCATTTTTTTTGCCTGAAAATTGAAATTTTTCTAGCACAGTACAAATCGCTTCTGAGACCCAAAAAACTCGATTTTTCGGTGTTTTTAGGCTAAATTTGGGATATAAACGGGGATCGAAGATGCATGCACAAATCGACTTTTTTGGCCAAAAAAACGTGTTTTAGCATTTTTTTTACCTGAAAATTGATTTTTTTTCTAGAATAGTGTTGACATGTACAAATCGCTTCTGAGACCCAAAATACTCGATTTTTCGGTGTGTTTAGGCTAAATTTGGGATATAAACGGGTATCGAAGATGCATGCGCAAATCGACTTTTTGGGCCAAAAAAACGTGTTTTAGCATTTTTTTTGCCTGAAAATTGATTTTTTTCTAGAACAGTGTAGACATGTACAAATCGCTTCTGAGACCCAAAAAACTCGATTTTTCGGTGTTTTTAGGCTAAATTTGGGATATAAACGGGTATCGAAGATGCATGCACAAATCGACTTTTTGGGCCAAAAAAAACGTGTTTTAGCATTTTTTTTGCCTGAAAATTGAAATTTTTCTAGCACAGTACAAATCGCTTCTGAGACCCAAAAAACTCGATTTTTCGGTGTTTTTAGGCTAAATTTGGGATATAAACGGGTATCGAAGATGCATGCACAAATCGACTTTTTGGGCCAAAAAAACGTGTTTTAGCATTTTTTTGCCTGAAAATTGATTTTTTTCTAGAACAGTGTAGACATGTACAAATGGCTTCTGAGACCCAAAAAACTCGATTTTTCGGTGTTTTTAGGCTAAATTTGGGATATAAACGGGTATCGAAGATGCATGCACAAATCGACTTTTTGGGCCAAAAAAACGTGTTTTAGCATTTTTTTTGCCTGAAAATTGATTTTGTTCTAGATTTATCTATTTATCTTTATCTTTATCTATCTATCTCTATCTCTATCTATCTTTATTTTTATCTATGTATCTTTATCTTTATTTTTCTATCTTTATCTATCTATCTTTGTCTTTACCTATCTACCGTTATCTCTATCTATCTATCTTTATCTCTATCTATCTATCTTTATCTGTCTATCTATCGTTATCTCTATCTATCTTTATCTTTATTGTCAAAGATAGGGAGAGAGAGATAGAGATAAAGTTATATATATATATATATATATATATATATATATATATATATATATATATAGAGAGAGAGAGAGAGAGAGAGAGAGAGAGAGAGAGAGAGAGAGAAATAAAATCCTGTACTGAACCTGTAAGTTCTCTCCACTGACTATCTACCCGTGTGTGTGTATGTGCGTGTGTATGTATGTGTGTATGTGTATGTGTGTATGTGTATGTGTGTGTGTATGTATGTGTGTATGTGTACATATGTATGTGTGCGTATGTGCATGTTTGTGTGTGCGCACGTCAGTGCGAGAATGAGAAAGAGAGTGAGAGAGAGAGAGAGAGAATGTGTGTGCGTATGTGTGTGTGAGTAGGAAAGTGATGTATCTCTCTCTCTCTCTCTCTCTCTCTCTCTCTCACACACACACAAACACGCACATACTCACACATACATATGTACACATACACACATACACACACATACATACACACACACATACACATACATACACACACAAACACACACATACACACACAGACACACACCCCTACCGTACACACCCACACACACACACACACCGTACACACCCACACACACAGACACCGTACACACACACAGACACCGTACACACACACACACACAGACACCGTACACACACCCACACACACAGACACCGTACACACACACACACACACAGACACCGTACACACACACACAGACACTGTACACACACATA
>JAWZYT010006738.1:37500-42500 GCA_034508575.1 Petrolisthes manimaculis
TCTATCTTTATCTATCTATCTTTATCTGTCTATCTTTATCTATTTATCTTTATCTATCTATCTTTATCTATCTGTCTATCTTTAACTATCTATCTTTATCTGTCTATCTTTATTTGTCTATCTTTATCTATCTATCTTTATCTGTCTATCTTTATCAGTCTATCTTTATCTATCTATCTTTATCTATCTATCTATCTTTATTTGTCTATCTTTATCTATCTATCTTTATCTGTCTATCTTTATCTGTCTATCTTTATCTATCTATCTTTATTTGTCTATCTTTATCTTTATCTATCTATCTCTATCTATCTTTATCTTTACCTATCTATCTTTGTCTATCTATCTTTATTTATCTATCTTTATCATATCTATCTATCTTTATCTTTATCTATCTATCTTTATCTTTATCTATTTATATTTATCTATCTATATTTATCTTTATCTATTTATCTTTATATATCTATCTTTATTTTTATCTATGTATCTTTATCTTTATTTTTCTATCTTTATCTATCTATCTTTGTCGTTACCTATCTACCGTTATCTCTATCTATCTATCTTTATCTCTATCTATCTATCTTTATCTATCTATCTATTGTTATCTCTATCTATCTTTATCTTTATTGTCAAAGATAGGGAGAGAGAGATAGATATATATATATATATATATATATATATATATATATATATATAGAGAGAGAGAGAGAGAGAGAGAGAGAGAGAGAAATAAAATCCTGTACTGAACCTGTAAGTTCTCTCCACTGACTATCTACCTGTGTGTGTGTATGTGCGTGTGTATGTATGTGTGTATGTGTACATATGTATGTGTGCGTATGTGCATGTTTGTGTGTGCGCACGTCAGTGCGAGAATGAGAAAGAGAGTGAGAGAGAGAGAGAGAATGTGTGTGTGAGTAGGAAAGTGATGTATCTCTCTCTCTCTCTCTCTCTCTCTCTCTCTCTCTCTCTCGCACATACTCACACATACATATGTACACATACACACACATACATACACACACACATACACATACATACACACACAGACACACACAGACACACACCCCTACCGTACACACCCACACACACACAGTACACACCCACACACACAGACACCGTACACACACACACACACACAGACACCGTACACACACACACACACAGACACCGTACACACACCACACACACAGACACCGTACACACACACACACACACAGACACCGTACACACACACACACAGACACTACACACACATACACACACACACACCGTACATACACACATTCCTCACACCAATCTCTTTACTTCACTCACTGTCTACGTCTAAACTACAATTCCTAGAAACTTATGCTTAGTTTCATTCTAAGCAACAACTCTTCCTCTTTCCAATGAGACTATCCACAGCTGTCTAGGTCTATTCGTTACAAAGATATCACCTCAGGAATACACATATGTAATTTATTTTTTGGCAACACTCCACCATCTCAACCCCACACCACTCACTCACGCTCGCTCGGGCCAAAAAATAAATGACATATGTGTATTCCTGATGTGATATCTATGTAACCAGTAGTCCTAGACAGCTGTGGATAGTCTCATTGGAAAGAGGAAGAGTTGTTGCTTAGAATGAAACTAAGTATAAGTTTCTAGGAAATGTAGTTTACACGTAAGTAGTGAGTGAATTAAAGAGATTGGTGGGAGGAATGTGTGTATGTGTGTGTATGTACGGTGCGAGTGTGTGTGTGTGTGTATGTACGGTGGTGGTGGCTGTGTGTGTACGGTGTGTGTGTGTGTGTCTTTGTGTACGGTGTCTGTGTGTGTGTGTTGGTGTGGATGGACATGGGTGGAATGGGTTGGTGTGGATGGACATGGGTGGAATGGGTTGGTGTGGATGGACATGGGTGGAATGGGTTGGTAAAATAGGTGTGTATGTCTGAGAAAGATTGATAATGGAAGGAGTGTTGATGATGGGAGATAGGAATGGAAAGGAGGAAGTGTGAAGTAATGGGGGTAAATGGGAACACACACACACACACACACACACTTAGAAAGGAGTGGGAGAGAGGTGGGGTGGTGAGTACGGATGTACCCGGGTACAGGAGGAAGGGAGGAGAGGAGGGAGGGAGGAGAGGAAGAGGAGGGAGGGAGGAGAGGGGTACAGGAGGGAGGGAGGGAGGAGAGGCGCCAGTGGGGTGTGGCTTGTCTCCCTTTCTCTCTCTCTCTCTCTCACACACACACATTCTCTCTCTCTTTCTCTCTCTCACTCTCTCTATCTCTCTCTCTCTCTCTCTCTCTCTCTCTCTCTCTCTCTCTCTCTACCTAAAAAAAAAAAAAAATCACTTCATTTCCTAAAAAAAATATATCTATAAATATTGAATTACTTTGTTTCCTCCAATTTCCTCCAGGCAACAGAACCCCATTATAAAATCCCATTGAACGCGTTGCCTGGAGGAGTTTGGAGCACCCAGGAGGCTCCAAAATGGCCGCCTAGGTGTATATTGTTATTATTTTGACTACTAACTTTCTCTCTCTCTCTCTCTCTCTCTCTCTCACACACACACACACACACATTCTCTCTCTCTCTCTCTCTCTCTCTCACACACACACATACACACACATTTTCTCTCTCTCTCTCTCTCTCACACACACACATACACACATTCTCTCTCTCTCTCTCTCTCTCTCTCTCTCTTTCTTTCTCACACACACACACACACATATTCTCTCTCTCTCTCTATCTCTCTCTCTCTTTAATCATAAGTTTGGAGTGAGAGAAAGAGAGAGAGAGAGAATGTGTGTGTGTATGTGTGTGTGTGTGAGAGAGAGAGAGAATGTGTGTGTGAGAGAGAAAGAGAGAATGTGTGTGTGTGAGAGAGAGAGAGAGAGAATGTGTGTGTGTATGTGTGTGTGAGAGAGAGAGAGAGAGAGAATGTGTGTGTGAGAGAGAAAGAGAGAGAGAGAGAGAGAATGTGTGTGTGTGTGTGTGAGAGAGAGAGAGAGAGAGAATGTGTGTGTGTGAGAGAAAGAGAGAGAGAGAGAATGTGTGTGTGTATGTGTGTGTGAGAGAGAGAGAGAGAGAATGTGTGTGTGTATGTGTGTGAGAGAGAGAGAGAGAGAATGTGTGTGTGTGTGAGAGAGAAAGAGAGAGAGAGAGAGATGTGTGTAGTGTTGATGTGTGTATAGTGAAGATGTGTGTCTATCTTTATCAGTCTATCTTTATCTATCTCTCTTTATCTATCTATCTTTATCAGTCTATCTTTATCTATCTATCTTTATCAGTCTATCTTTATCTATCTTTATCAGTCTATCTTTATCTATCTATCTTTATCTGTCTATCTGTATCTATCTATCTTTATCTGTCTATATTTATCTATCTATCTTTATCAGTCTATCTTTATCTATTTATCTTTATCTATCTATCTTTATCTGTCTATCTTTATCTATCTATCTTTATCTATCTATCTTTATCAGTCTATCTTTATCTATTTATCTTTATCTATCTATCTTTATCTATCTATCTTTATCAGTCTATCTTTATCTATTTATCTTTATCTATCTATCTTTATCTATCTATCTTTATCTATCTATCTTTATCTATCTATCTTTATTTATCGATCTTTATCTGTCTATCTTTATCTATCTATCTTTATCTGATAATCTTTATCTATCTATCTTTATCTATCTATCTTTATCTGTCTATCTTTATCTATCTATCTTTATTTATCGATCTTTATCTATCTATCTTTATCTATCTATCTTTATCTGTCTATCTTTATCTATCTATCTTTATCTGTCTATCTTTATCTATCTATCTTTATCTGTCTATCTTTATCTATCTATCTTTATCTGTCTATCTTTATCCATCTATCTTTATCTATCTATCTTTATCTTTATCTGTCTTTATCTTTATCTATCTTTATCCATCTATCTTTATCTACCTATCTTTATCTTTATCTATCTATATCCATCTATCTTTATCTACCTATCTTTATCTATTTATCTCTATCTTTATCTATCTTTATCTATCTATCATTATCTTTATCTATCTATCTTTATCTATCTATCTATCTTTATCTATAATCTTTATCTTTATCTATTTATCTCTATCTTTATCTTTATCCATCTATCTTTATCTTTTTCTATCTATCTTTATCTATTTATCTTTATCTTTATCTATCTATCTTTATCTATCTATCTTTATCTTTATCTATTTATCTCTATCTTTATCTTTATCCATCTATCTTTATCTTTATCTATTTATCTCTCTTTATCCATCTATCTTTATCTTTATATATTTATCTCTATCTTTATCCATCCATCTTTATCTTTATCTATTTATCTCTATCTTTATCTTTATCTATCTATCTTTATCTCTATCTATCTATCGTTATCTCTATCTATCTATCTATCTTTATCTTTTTTGTCAAAGATATGTGTGTATGTATGTATGTATGTATGTAGGTGTGCTTATGTTTGTATGTATGTGTGTATGTATGTTTGTATGTATGTGTGCTTATGTTTGTATGTATGTGTGTGAAATAAAAAGAGTGAGCATTATTATTATTATTATTATTATTAATTTCACTTTAAATTAAAATAAAATAATTAGTCTCTCCTATACATATCTGATAATTAACACGTTTTCTATGACAAAATAATTGAAAAAAACTCACTCTGTCACACACACTAAACAATTTCTCTCTCTCTCTCTCTCTCTCTCTCACACACACACACACACACAGTCTCTCTCTGTCTCTGTCTCACTCAGACACATAAATTCACTCTCTTTCTCTTTCTCTCTCTCACACACACAGACACACACGCAATCTCTCTCTCTCTCTCTCTCTCTCTCTCTCTCTCTCTCTCTCTCTCTCTCTCTCTCAAATACATTCTCACAAATACATACATCCATATATACACATATTATGTATGTATGTATGTATGTATTTAAAAGAAACACACACAGAAATAAACAATAAACAATAAATAAATAAATAAAATAA
>JAWZYT010006738.1:52500-55000 GCA_034508575.1 Petrolisthes manimaculis
GAGAGAGAGAGTGAGAGTGAGAGAGTGAGAGAGAGAGAGAGAGAGAGAGTGAGAGAGAGAGAGAGAAAGAGAGAGTGAGAGAGAATGTGTGTGTGTGTGTGTGTGTGAGAGAGAGAGAGAGAGAGAGTGCAGACTACCACACCCCACTGGCGCCTCTCCTCTCCTCCCTCCCTCCCTCCTCTTCCTCCCTCCCTCCCTCCTCTTCCTCCTGTACCCCGGTACATCCGTACTCACCACCCCACCTCTCTCCCACTCCTTTCTAAGTGTGTGTGTGTGTACCATGGAGCTAGAATAGGAGGAGGCGGCCCGCGCGTTCATTTGGGTCTCAGTGGAGTGAAGCCAGTCAGGTCCTCAGAAGCCAACGCCTAGTATTGGCAAGAAAGGCTGACCACTCATAGTACCCATACAGTTTACCCATATTCCTCACGATGTTTATTCATTTTTAATTACGGTATGACATGTATTTCGTATTATTTAATTAATAACATACAATTCACACATCTTTCAATAATATAAATAGAAAGTTATAAATTACTGACCTATCACTCTATACCAAATTGGCCACTGAAATGTATAAGTTTTGTATATATTTGTCAACTCTTTACTTTCACTTTGGATGCCAACTTCTTAGTAATTTGTTTGGCCTTATATACATATTTCACCTGCAAATATGTTTCAGCAACTTCCATAATTAACTAATGCAAGTGATTTTCAGTCGTACATGTGGCCAGCTAAAGTGGAAAATATGTATTTGTGGTCATAATATATTAACACTGATATTATTATTTTGCTACAATCTACCCTCACCAAAGTGGTGCTGGACCCTCTTTCCCTAAACAGTTTTTTCTGATGTAATACATATATCAATTACATCATCAGATGGATACACCAAGTTTACTCTGTCTTTAAGTTTTACCAAGGAAAGAATATGTTTATAAGTCTTGTCTGAGTTTAGGGCAACAATGTATGGTTCACAATACAAGGACTTCATTAACTTATATATATCAAATCCTGCTATATATAAAACTATCTTATTTGTACACTAACTTGGAATATACATGTATTCCTCTGGCTCTATATTAACAGAATCAGATAATATCCTACTTTTCAGAACAGAGTCATTGATTACCTAAAGAGAAACATTATTTTTAATATTTCTAACACACTTGCTTGACACACTTAAAATTGGAACAGAATCCAATGGTATGCATTTCCTTGGAATAATAGGCATGACCAAGTAACCGATCATCCTAACTAGGGAAGCAAAATGAATAATGCAATATTTAATGATACATGTAATGCCAATTACAGTTACACTGAGAAGGATGCCAACTCTTATACTGTAAATGTCATGAAGTCGGAAAAAGAAAAATAACTGAATTATTGTTGTATATTCAAAACCATGACATTTTCAACCTTAGTGATGGGTTGGTGATGGGTCTCGCAAACGTAATCCCTTAATGAACTTCCTAATTGATAAATCGATCCCTCCCTAAGTAACACACAAACACAGCCGTTTATTAATTTGTTTGGTGACCCTCCCTCACACGTGAACATATTTTACCACACCCAGATTGTACACACACATACACAAGCACACGCACACACACACACACGCATAGACATACACATGACATACTTTGATAACTGCATAAAAAGGAACTATTTTACTGTATAATATGTTATTTCTTCACTCTGTCCTGACCACTGAAGATAGTGGTAGTGTTCACCCAAACTGTTTAGTAACAATATATTTAATTGTCTGCAGAATGTATGAATTAATCACCTTTTAGGTGACATAAGTCATGGCCAGATTAATAATTAAGGAGCGGCTGGCGAGCTTCTTGCCAATACCAATATGGCTGACCTGACCTCACTTTTCTGACCGCGGGTCGTCTCCTCCTATTCTAGCTCCATGGTGTGTACACACACACGGGTAGATAGTCAGTGGAGAGAACTTACAGGTTCAGTACAGGATTTTATTTCTCTCTCTCTCTCTCTCTCTCTCTCTCTCTCTATATATATATATATATATATATATATATCTTTATCTCTATCTCTCTCTCCCTATCTTTGACAATAAAGATAAAGATAGATAGAGATAACGATAGATAGATAGATAAAGATAGATAGATAGAGATAAAAATAGATAGATAGAGATAACGATAGATAGGTAAAGACAAAGATAGATAGATAAAGATAGAAAAATAAAGATAAAGATACATAGATAAAAATAAAGATAGATATATAAAGATAAATAGATAAAGATAAATATAGATAGATAAATATAAATAGATAAAGATAAAGATAGGTAGATATGTTAAGATAGATAAATAAAGATAGATAGACAAAGATAGATAGGTAAAGATAAAGATAGATAGAGATAGATAGATAAAGATAGATAGATATAGATAAAGATAGATGGATAAAGATAGATAGATAAAGATAAAGATAGATAGAGATAGAGATAGATAGATAAAGATAAAGATAGATAGATAAA
>JAWZYT010006739.1:2500-20000 GCA_034508575.1 Petrolisthes manimaculis
CTTCACGCTTCCCCTTCTCTTTCTACCCTCCTTTACCACCTCCCTCTCCCATCCACTCTGCTTCTCTCAAATTTCAGTTTTCCACATTTACTCCTTTCGCTCCTTCCTTCTTCTCTTCCTTCCTCTCTCTCTTCCTCTTTACCTTCCTTCCTCTCTTCCTCTTTACCTTCCTTCCTCTCTTCCTCTTTACCTTCCTTCCTCCCTTCCTCACTTCCTTCCATCCTTTCTCTCTTTCTTCCATCCGTCCTCTCTTCTTTCCTCTCTTCCTTCCTCTCTCACTTCCATCCTCTCTTTCTTCCTTCCTTCCTTTCTTCCATCCATCCTCTCTTTCTTCCATCCTTCCTCACTTACTTCCATCCTTCCTCACTTCCTTCCTTCCGTCTATCCACGAGTTTAATTCCTACAATCTCAAAATCGTCTACCACTATTCCTAACTCTAAAAAAATGGTTATTACTGAGTTTGAGAATTGGATATATTTATTTATTCTTCCAAATAATGCTACAATACAAATCCCCCCTTATACTCGTATGCTGAAAATATCTTGTTTTCCTAATATACTTTGGAGGAATCTGTAGTCCTGGTCCTCCTTTTTAGGGATATATTCTTGTTGGTAAATTGGAAGGTCTCTGATTCCTCCAAACTATGTCATGAAACAGATCCCCTATTAGTAATATTAAGGGTGTCTGTTTCCTGGCATAGTTTGAAGGATTCCTATCCCTCCAGTATACCAAAAAGAGTATATCTTTTTTGATAAATTGAACGACTACTGTTTCCTCCAAACTATGCCAGGAAACAGTACTCCCCCACCCCAATACTCTCCCATCCCAGTCCTGTCCCTTCCCAATACTGTCCCATCCCAATACTGTCCCACCCCAGTACTCTCCCACCCCAGTACTCTCCCATCCCAGTACTCTCCCATCCCAACCTTCCCTCTCTCTCAGACTACTCCCATCTCCTCCCACTTCCAGTTCAGTGAAGGAGGTTCGGACGAGAAGGGACTGTGAAAAAATATTTATAAAAAAAGACCACTAATTCGTGAAAGAGGTCTGCAATCCTTTTCTTCTTTCCTCCCTCCCTCCCTCCCTTTCTTGTCCTAGCTCCTTCCCATTTTCTTTCTCCCAGTCGTTCCCTCCCTCCCTCCCTACCTTCCTTGCATATGCCTCCTGACCCTCACCCACCACCACCCCCTCACCCCCCACCCCCCACCCCCCAACCCCCATCACTATACCTGTGCAACATATTGGTGGTCCAGGTTGCAATCAGGGAGGGGGGAAATTGCACCGCCTTGCCACCAGCTCCCCCTCCCCTCTTTTATGGAACAATATGAGTGTTATTAGATGTATAAATTAGGCTGAGCGTCGGTGCGTGTCGTGCTATTAAGCCGAGCCTCATTTGCATATCCCCGTATCATCTTCGGTTTGGTAGGTCTGTGGTGGTGTTGGTGGTGGTGGTGGTGGTGGGTAGGTTCGGTCCGGTCCATCCGTCGGTCGGTCTGTCGGTCTGTCGGTCTGTGGCAAGGTCGGTTCATCTCTATTGGTCCGTCTCCACTTTCTACTATTGCTACTAGTAACGAGGTAGATTATTTGCGTACGTAGACTATAGCATCATCAAATCACAATAGCATAATCAAACAGCCTTGCAAGGACCATTTGTCTGATTTTGTTAGAAGGTTTTGGTATTCCTTTTTTTACTCCTGACAATAATATAGTAATTTTCTAATCCTTTCTCTTAATTCATGTTGCTTTATTTTTCCGTTTTATGAGTTAGTCCATTTTGCATTGGTATTTTTGTGCTGAGTTACATTTCATAGTGTTTGTACTGTACGATATTTCTCAAAGTTGTGTTGTGTGTTTGAGTGTGTAGTGCGTCGGTAACCAGGGAATTTTTAGGGAGGGAAGGGAATTTTACAGTATAGGGAAGGCAAGAAAGGAAGAAGAGTGTAAATGAGAGAGTTGAGTCTAGGAAGTGAATATGTAATAAGTTAAAACACAAAGGTGGGGAAAAGTAAGTGAAACGCAATTACATAAGGAGAAATTTAATGTGAGAAACAGACAGACAAACAGACAAATAGAGACAGACAGATAAATAGATAGATACACAGGCAAACAGACAGAGATAGAGATAGCAGACAGACAGACAGAGAGAAAGAGAGAGAGGTAGGGAATTAGCAGTGTAAAATCACGTCAACTTATTTCATGGCTTTTAGTGGTAATGGTCTCTGGAGTGTTGAGCCTTGTACTAGAGACAAATAAAGAATGGTAAAACACTGACTGAGAGGAGAGTTAAAGTGTGCTAGGGAGAGTTCCTTCACTGGTGTAAAATGGCTCTTCCCCCACACACACATACACTCACACACACACACACACACACACACACACACACACACACACACACACACACACACACACACACACACACACACACACACACACACACACACACACACACACACACACACACACAGGCTTTAAAAGTGACAGTCGCAAGAATATAAAAAAAGGTTTAGCTAAGAAAATACGAAAGATGTTTAAAATGCAAAGGTGTTTCCCTCTGAGTATTTTTTCCCTGTCATCAACATTTGCTTACCAGACGCCGTTCAGACACAAGTCATGTTCGTTCACTCTTATATACCGAGGTTTTATTTGTTGGTGTTGATTTGTGGAAGGAGTTTGTAGGTAGGTTGATTGGTTGGGAGGTAAATAGTTATAGAGGGAGAGAGACAGAGAGGAGAAAGAGGGGTGGATATAGAGAGGGTTGATATATACAGAAGAGAGATAAGTAGGAGAGAGAGAGAGAGAGAGAGAGAGAGAGAGAGAGAGAGAGAGAGATAGAGAGAGAAACTATCCATATTGGTATAGTGGGTTGTGTTTTACTCCATGGTTTCATTAGCGGGGCCGAGGGGGTGCTCTTATGGAGGCGTCTGGGTCGCTAATTGGGTGGTGGTTGGGGAGTAGAGGGAAGGGGGGGAGTAGAGGAAAGGTGGGGGGGTAGAGGGAAAGGGAGGAGTAGAGGGAAGGGGGGGGGGAGTAGAGGGAAGGGGAGTTAGTTAGGGAGTAGGGGGACAGGTCGTGTTTTTATCAATATATCGCTGTAATTAACCCTCACGTCTTTATCATCTCTCCAGAGTCGGATAGTCAGTCGCTGCAGTTGCCCCTTGTTCTCTCTCTCTCTCTCTCTCTCTCTCTCTCTCTCTCTCTCTCTCTCTCTCTCTCTCTCTCACTCATCCATCCACGAGACGTATACTGAGGTACTTTTTACATTCCCTGAAGAAACCATCACATTAGATCAATTTCCTTGATCTGCAGTAAAAGAAGTTGGCCCATAGAAGTCTCAATGAACACCACCAACCTATATATGCTACAAATCTAATCATAAAACAAGGATTACTTTTCTTATAACTATTTTCTCTCATATTTTGAATGAATGAGCGTCCCTCGTGCAATTCCCTCACTCCCATTGCATTACTCCCCCCACCCCTACCACTCACCCCACTCACCACCCCCATTAATGAAAACCGAACCGATGCCGTTGGTGTAAAGATATGCCCTCAGATAGCCTTCGCCTCCCCTCGGCCTCCATCCAGCCCCGCTATTACCAACTATGTTTTTTACCCTTTCCCCTCAGTCTGATTTTTTTTTTTTTTTTAATATTATACCTCAACTCGGCCAATACATTCGTGCCTACCTGCCTGCATACATACATACATATTTACCTAGACGCAAATAACCTTAATTTTATATATGTATATACTGTATATTTATAATCGTGATTCCATAGCTTATATATTTTTGTTTTTGTTTTTTTTTCTCTAGTATACTTTAGCATTTTTCACTATTAAACCTCAACTTCGGGCAATACATACATACATAAATACATATATACATGGGGCTACATACATTTATACACACATAGACGAAAATAGCCTCTTTTTTTTTTTTTTTTTTTTTTTTTTTGTATATATCGTAATCATGAATTGGTGAACGTCTATTTTTTTTTTTCTGATTCATTTTTTTCCATTCTAGTGCAATTCTGTTTTCATATGATTCCTGTTTTCGTGTGGTGGTAAATTCTCATCTATCTTTCTCTCTCTCTCTTTCAGGTGAGTGGGATAAAAAATGGATCGGAGATAGAAGGAAAGAAGGAAGGAAGGAAGGAAGGAAGGAAGGTAGGTAGGTAGGTAGGTTGGTTGGTGGTGCCTGCCTTCCTGCCTGCCTGTCTGCCTGCCTGACCGAGGTAAGGAGTTTCAGGGTGACATTAAAAGGGTGAGTTTAAGAATTAGTTTAAGAGTTATGGTCAGAAAATTATAGGTAAAGGAGTCCTACAAATATTACCACGAAACTCCTCCTACATTACATCCCTCACCAAGGATTAGGTCACACGGCAGCAGAAGACCATTAGATGCGATGCAGTTCACGTACAGAGAGAGTATGATGCCTCACTTCTCAGATATCTGCTCTCAAGTGAATAACGTGGTGTGTGTGTGTATGTGTGTGTGTGTGTGTGTGTGTGTGTGTGTGTGTGTGTGTGTGTGTGTGTGTGTGTGTGGGTGTGGGTGTGGGTGTATACGTTTAGTACAATGACATTATTTATTATTATTTATTATTATTTATTATTATTATTTTTATTATTTTTATTATTATTATTTTTATTATTATTATTGTTATTGTTATTATTATTGTTATTGTTATTTTTATTTTTATTTTTATTTTTATTTTTATTTTTATTTTTATTTTTATTTTTATTATTATTATTATATTAATTTCATTTTCATACTGAGATAAAATAGCCAAGATGAAGGAGATGTTTGGCTAATATATAGAAAAGATATCTGACTAGGAAATTTAATATGGGAACAGAAGAAACTTGGTTGGATCTAACAGAACTTTGTCTAGCCACGACCTACGACTTAGCACTTACTACTCTGTTCTATCTAGGAAATGTCAACTGTTTCTGGTGGCTGTCTTCCTCCACGTTCCTCTCCCCTCACTCACCTTACCTCACCAACAAACCTTTCCTCCATCCATCCATCCCTCTCTCTCTCTCTCTCTCTCTCTCTCTCTCTCTCTCTCTCTCTCTCTACATACCCTGAGGTGCCGTGTTGTTTATGGCTGCAACCTCTCTCTCTCTCTCTCTCTCTCTCTCTCTCTCTCTCTCTCTCTCTCTCTCTCTCTCTCTCTCTCACCATGCCCATGCAAATTTAAGCTCAATCTCGTATTATTTATATTTGATCTGACCCTTGCTAATTACACACCATCAGGCCTGTGGTGAGTTACTGGTTAGGAGGGATGGAGGGAGGAAAAGGGATGAGAAGGGAGGATGGATAGAGCGAGAGAGGGATGGATGGATGTAGAGAGAGAGGGAGGGATGGAGGAAAAGGGATGGGAAGAGAGGATGGATAGAGCGAGAGAGGGATGGATGGATGTAGAGAGAGAGGGAGGATGGATAGAGGGAGTGAGGGATGGATGGATGTAGAGAGAGAGGGAGGGATGAGAAGAGAGGATGGATAGAGGGAGTGAGGGATAAATAAAGAGAGAGGTAGGTAGGGATGGATGAATGAAGAGGGAGGGATGAAGAGAGAAGGATGGATGGAGAGAGCTGGACGGAGGGAGGTAGGGAGGAAGAGAGAGGGATGGATAGAGGGAGGGAAAAAGAGAGAGGGATGGTGATAGGGAGTGGGAGTGGGTAAGGGAGTGAGTGGGGGAAGGGAAGGCGATGTATCTTAGCCTTGAATAATGTACAATGGTCCAAAATAACAGTTTATGAAAATATGTTGGAACGAGGTTAGGGAAGGGAGGGACTGGATGGACTGTAGGGGAGGGAAGGAGGGGATGTTGTGCCTGGAGGGTGCGTCTAGACCTGCCCCACCCTGCCCCCCTGACCCCTGCCCAGCCCTCACCCTGCCCTCCCACTAGCCAGTTCTGTTCTATTTTTGCGTCATGATTTGTACAGATTGTGGCCTGGTTTGTCCTGTCCTGCCCCGCCCTGCCCTTCCCTGCCCTGCCCTGCTCTCCTTCATCATGCACCACCTATCCTCCCTACCCCTTTCCCTTCCCTGTCCTTCCCTTCCCTGTCCTTCCCTTCTCTGTCCTTCCCTTCCCTACCCCCTTCCCATTTAAAGTTGAGTGGTTAATTATATTAGATTATTGGAACAACACAGTTTTTCAAAACGTGTCAATGAAACAGATTGCTTTTGTACAACATAAAATATCTCATTTTGGTAGTATAGTAAGACTTGAAGGAATCAGTAGCCAAAAATCCTCATAAAATGCGAAATGATGAATAGTGTTCAAGTGGCTTTTAAATACATTAAATATAAGGTAAACAAGTAAATTCTATATAGGTAATTATAGAAAAAAGTAATAATACGATCAAATATGTTGTAAGTAAGACGATGGGAGAAAAATAAAATTAAAATTAAAGAGAAATAAAACCAATATGATAACCGGTAATTGTAGTCAGTTCCTTCAAATGGGTTTCTTGTGATGATGTGATGATGTGGTGATGTGATGATGTGATGTGATGATGTGATGATGTGGTGATGTGATGATGTGATGTTTTGGTCCATTTAGTGCAACTGGTCAGAAATAAACTTTTGCTTTCAGGTTTTTACATCAATCCACTTTCGATTTTTTTTCTTTTTCTTCCTCGTTCCTCCTTAATTCCCTCGTTCCTCCTTTTTTTTTTTTATTGTATTCCACTTTCGTATTTTCATTTTCTTTCTCGTTCCTCCTTAATTTCATCCTTCCTTCTTTTTTTTTTTATTGTTTTCCACTTTCGTATTCTCTTTTTCTTCCTCGTTCCTCCTTAATTCCCTCCTTCCTCCTTTTTTGTTTATATTGTTTTCCACTTTCATATTTTCTTTTTTCTTTCTCGTTCCTCTTTCCCTCCTTCTTTCTTGTTCTTCTCCCCCCCTCCCCCCATCGGACCCTCTACCCTACACCTCCCATTACCGTTGACCCTCTCCCCTACCCCTGATCCTATCCCCTACCCCTGACCCTCTCTCTCTCCTCTACCCCTGACCCTCTCCCTCTCCTCTACCCCTACCCCTTGCCGGAATGCAGGATAGGATACGGTCTGGTGCGTTACTGCTAGCGTGTTGGTGGTGGTGGTGGTGGTGGTGGTGATGGAGATTGTTGTTGTTGTTGTGGTGGTGGAAATTGTTGTTGTTGTTGTTGTGGTGGTGGTGGTGGTGGAGATTGTCTTTGTTGTTGTCATGGTGGTAATTGTCTTGGTGTTTGTTGTTGGAGGTACTGGAGCGCTCAAATCACTTCCCTTCTCCTCGTCACCTCATCTCCTTTCTTCCACTCGTCGTTTCATCTCTCATCATCTCTTCTCACCTCCTGTTGTCATACCCTCTCCCTTCTAGTCATTTCATCACGTGTTTCTTCTCATTACATATCACCTCTCCTCTTCTCATCTCCCATCCCCTCTTCCTGTTGTCATATCTCCCTTCTTTCTCTCTCTATCTTATCTTTCCTGTCTTCATATCACCTCCCTTATTCCTCACGTCTTCTATCTACCCTTTATTCTCTCTTCATCTCACCTCCTTTATTCCTCCCGTCCTCTATCTATCCTTAATATTAAGTACAAAAAAAGAAGAAAGAGAGAAAAAGGCAGTGCAGAAGTCGGGACATGGAAAGATAAAGACCCCAGAGAAACTTAATTTGTATAACCCTATCATTAAGGGGGTGTGGGAGTAGGGGACAGGCTTGGTGGGAGACTGGGGGGTGCGGGAATAGGGGAACAGGCTTGGGGGGGGGGGGGACTGAGGGGTTTCGGGAATAGGGGAACAGGCTTGGGGTGGGTAGAAAGCCTGTCCACCCTATTCCCGCACCTCCCAAACCCCCCCAAAACGCCCCCAAGCCTGTCCCCTTATTCCCACCCACCCTTAATTAGTATAACCCTATCATTAACTCCTCGACCCATGCAGCTACCCAACCCACTGAGACCTCACCATCATTACTGTACTATTTTGTGTTTGTTAACTGAGGGGGTCGTCTTCTCCTGTGAACGTATTAGGAGGGCTACTGATTCATCCAGACTATACCAGGAAACAGATAAACTACTCGTTGTATTAAACCTTCCCTGTCATTGGTTAAGGGGGATAATTCACTTTTGTTACATGGGAGTGCCTTATTCTCTCTCTCTCTCTTTTCTCTCTCTCTCATACATTTACTTTCTTTGTCTCATTCTTTGTGTCTATCATTCTCATTATCATTAATTCTTTGGTTTTTTTTCCAATGATCTTTTCTTTCTCTTATTACTCAATTTAATTCATTCTCTTCTTTCTGTCTTTATTCTCTTTCCATCACTGTTTTTCTCTTTAGTTTTTCTTTCTCGTTTCATTACTGGCACTTGTCTTTCTATCATTCTCTGTAATTCATTTTTTCATATTATCTCTTATCTTTACCCTTCTGTCTCAATAAATATATTCTTTATATTCATCTTTCTCTGTCTTTCTCAGTCAATTTATCTTTATTTATTTTTTACCATTCTCCATCTTTACCCTTCTGTCTTAATAATCTTTCTCTGTCTTTCTCAGTCAATTTCTCTTTATTTTTTTTACCATTCTCTCTATCTGTCCTTCTATAATTCTTTTTTTTTTCTTCTCCTTTCTCTCGGCACCACAACACTCACGCTCAGCCAACAACCCCACCTCATGTCCCCCCCTCCTCATGTCCCCCCCCCCTCCTCATGTCCCCCCCCCCCCAACTCGTGTCCCCCCCCCAACTCGTGTCCCCCCAACTCACCACGACCCCACCCGTTGCCCTTGTGTGTGTGTGTGTGTGTGTGTGTGTACTCGTAAAGGGTCCCAAGATGTGCTTTGTCTCCTTGTGTGTTTGTGTGTGCAAGGAGAGAGAAAGAGAGAGAGAGAGAGAGAGAGAGAGAGAGAGAGAGACGGACAGACAGACAGAGAGAGATTACTCGTACTTTTATCATTCTTATATATTACTTTTATGGTTAATTCTTCCTTCTCATTTGATAGTCTTTCCTTTCCCACTTCTTCCTATCGTTTCTTTTATATCGTGTAAAAATATTCGTATATATATAAAGTTTTCCTTCCTGCCTTCAATAAAGATACACACACTCCCTCTCCTTTGCTCCACACTAGCTAAAGTCTGTTCAAAACTTGTGTTCCTTTTGGCCTCTTATGCTTAGATAAATAGAAATAGATAGATAGATAGATAGTTAGATAGATAGATAGAAATAGATAGATATATAGATAGATAGATAGATAGAAATAGATAGATAGATAGATAGATAGATAGATAGAAATAAATAGATAGATATATAGACAGATAGAAATAGCGATAGATAGACAGATAGAAATAGCTAGATTGATAGAGGAAAATGGAACACAAATTTTGAACAGACTATAGCTCCTTTCGTCACACTCACCCCATATTCCTTTCTGTCTTCCCTCTCACTACGTACACCATCGTTTAATTCACACAGCCTCCTCCACTCCACACTCTCTTCTTGCCTCCCCATGCACTCCACGTATTCTCTTTATCCCTCTTTTTAGTTATCCCTCTCTTTATTCCCTTTAACCCTCTCTTTATTCCCTTTATCCCTCTCTTTATTCCCTTTATCCCTCTCTTTATTCCCTTTATCCCTCTCTTTATTCCCTTTAACCCTCTCTTCATTCCCTTTATCCCTCTCTTTATTCCCTTTATCCCTCTCTTTATTCCCTTTATCCCTCTCTTTATTCCCTTTAACACTCTCTTTATTCCTTTCATCCCTTCATACTCTATCCTACCTCCCTCTTCTCCTCTGTCATTCCTAATTTTCACATTGTTTTTATTTTCTCATCTTTCTCATCCTCCTACCTCCTCACCTCACCTCACCAGTCCTACCTCCCTGTCAACTTTCTCCTTCAATATACTGTTTACCTTCCACCATAACTCCCTCTTGCTTCCCTTCACTTCCATATTTTGCTTTCTCTCCATAATATCCTTCCTTCCTTCCGTAATTCCCTTCCATTCTATAAAAAAAATACCCTATTACACTTCTTTGTCGAGCTCGAAACCTTACCTACTCCCTCTCTCTCTCTCTCTCTCTCTAACTAACTTCTCTCTAACCTTACACCTCTCCCTTACCTATCCCCTCTCTCCCCTCACCATACAACTCCTCCTACCTAACTTTTCTCTAACCTCCCCCCCATCCCTCCCCACCCCATCCCACCCCTTCCCCGCACCCCCCCTGGACCAGATCGTGCCCCAGCCCTCACATTAAAGACACGTATTGTTTGTTCAGACCCGCTATAAACGCCTTCACTCCCCTCATTGTTTCCTTCAATTTAACATTTATTTTTTTTCTTTTCTGTTCTGTTCTCCCTGCACCCCCCTACACCTCTTCCTTTGTCTTCGTACTTGGGGGGCGGGACAGGGGAGGGGGGGGGGGAGCTGTCCGAGATCCTGTTTTGTTGCTCTTCCTCTTTATTGTTATTTTTTTTTTATTTTTTTATTTTTTTTTGAGGGGGGCTTGATTTTAATTATTTGGTTTTCTTTACTTTCCTTTTTTTCTTCCCATTGATGATTTAACCGTATATACATACATGCAGTTTTTGGTGTGTGTGTGTGTGTATGAGAGAGAGAGAGCGTATGTTTGTCTGCGTTTGTGTGTGTGTGTATCTGTGTGTGTGTGTTTGTGTGTGATTTTATAAATGTACGTGTGTTTATATATAAATGTGTGTGCATATAGTGTGTTGTGGTATATGCTGTGTGTGTGTATGTATGTGTGCATGTAGTGTGTAAGTGTGTGTGTGTGTGTGTAAGTGTGTGTGTGTGTGTGTGTGTGTGTGTGTGTGTGTGTGTGTGTGTGTGTGTGTGTGTGTGTGTGGCGGTGTTTGCTAATGGGTAAGCGTGTTTGTTTGGGCACAGTGGTTGCCGTAAAGGGTATGGGGGGGGGGGGCGGGGGCAGAGGGGGGGGGGGAGAAATGGGGGAATGCCTGGCTCTGAGTCTGGTTGTTGCTGTGTTGTTTCTTCTTCAACGTGTGTGTGTGTGTGTGTGTGTGTGGTCGCATCTAATATTAAGGGGGTGCGGGAATAGAGGGACAGGCTTGGGTGGGTGGGAGTAGTGGGACAGGCTTGGGGGAGGGTTAGGAGGGTGTGGGAATAGGGGACAGGCTTTTTACCCACCCAAAGGCTGTCCCATTATTCCCGCACCCCCCAAATCCCCTCAAGCGTGTCCCCTACTCCCGCACCCCCTAAAGAGAGTCATCTGTCGTGGGTTGAAAATAAGCATCTACACAGAATCATCCAAACTTTATCAGGAAATATATAAACACTTCAGCATACGACAAAACAGTTCCCTTACTCGTGTTTTGGCATATTTTGGAGGAGTCACCCATCCTCCAATTCAGCCATCCTCCAATTCAGCCATCCTCCAATTCACCCACATCCATTATAGTGTGACCCAAACTCTTTAATATTTTTTCATGGGTGCCACCAACCAATTTTTCGTGAGGCAGACAAACATGATGCTAACACCAAAAAGGCAACAAAAACAATTAAACAAACTCATCATCAACAAACTTTTAGTCGGGAAAATTGGGCATGTGGTTGCGGGCTACTACCAATTTTAGGAGACAGAAATATTGACTTTGCTGAGGAGTGAATAGTTATCCTCATTCCTTTATACAATTGACTGTATTGATGACTCGATAATTATAATGTTATGACACAGATGAGTAGATATTTGTACATAGACGCAGCTGAATAAATATGTGCACGTGCTGATGATGTAAATGCGCTTTGCTCTACCGTTCACAGAGCACACACACACACACACACACACACACACACACACACACACACACACACACACACACACACACACACACACACACACACACACACACACACACACACACACACACACACACACACACACACACACACACACACACACACACACACACACACACACACACACACACACACACACACACACACACACACCAATCCTCCCACGCCCACCCATCTCCCATCCACACCCCAGCCAGCCAGCCCTCATGAGCCTCCCAGAGCGGGTACAAGACATGAGTGTAGCCGCGTGCCTCACGGACAATGCTCTGATAGTTTATGGGGTCGAGTGAGAACGTGGGAAGTGCCCGTGAGACCCAACCTAACCCAGTCCAGCCCAACCCAACCCAACCCAGTCCAGCCCAACCCAACCCAGCCTCAACTTACTACTCATTCTCAACTTACTACCCATCCTCAACTTACTACTCATTCTTAACTTACTACTCATTCTTAACTTACTACTCATCCTCAACTTACTACTTATCTTCGCTTTCTTCTTCCTCATTTTTCCTTTTTCTTTTATCTTATATTCGTATTATTTCAGCATCACATTTTTATTTTTATCATTGTCCTCCTCCTCCTCCTTTTTCTCATCATCTTTTGTCATCTTTCTCACTCGGTTCACACACTCCTTCCTCACACTCATTCTCGTCAGCTTCCTTAGATGTTTCTCTTGCCCAAAATCATCGATATCTTTCTTCGTTTTCCTCCTATCCTTTCCAATCCTCTTTGCTTCCGTTCTTTATCCGTATTTCCTCATCTTCCCATTATTTGCGGGGTTTTTTCATTTAACATTTCTAACACTCTCTGTAATTTCTTGAAAATGTGGATGTGCATAACTATCAGAAAAATATATGGACACAAAAACAGGAAGATAAACTTAAGATATTTTTATCAGTACCGGTATGTAAATGGATGAATAATTGGAGATTAACATTGTAGGGTAAACATATTGGTAAAAGTAAATAGATAAAGAGGCATGAAGATAACTAACCGGACAGATACATTATTGGGGAGATAGTTATACGAATGAGTGTGTGTGTGTGTGTGAATGTGTGTGTTAGCGTGAGTGTGAATATGTGTTAGCGTGAGTGTGAGTGTATGTGTTTGCGCGAGCGTGTGTATGTATGTTTGCAAGTGTGTGTTTGCGTGAGACAGAGACAGACAGACAGACAGAGGAAGTCACCTTACGTGCCACTCAACCATTATTTTCTGGGGTACCTACATCCTGAATTATCCGTTCAATTTCCTTATGCTTGTTTTCCGTGCTGGTAAATACTCCTTATGACCCTTTCCGTCCGCTCGTTGCCCCTTCCCCTATACAACCAAATCGTCCAGTTCCCGGGAGTTGACATGTATTTATTTATTTTAAGTATACCTGTGGACTTCCCGAGGGTGATTACGTAAAGGTATAGGTAAGAAAACCATAGGGTGATTTGATTGTGAGAATGGTTAGCTGTTTAACATTTTGAGTGCTGGGTAGGTAACCTTTAGAGAAAATGTTGATGTTGGGAGATAATTTTTTTTTTTTTTTTTTTTTTTATTATTATTATTATTATGAGTGGGTAACCTTTAGAGAAAACTTTGATGTTGGGAGATAAATATTTGTATTTTTTTTTTTTTTTTTTTTTTTTGAGTGGGTAAACTTTAGCAAAAAATTAATGTTGATGTTGTGAGATCATTGTTTGTATTTTTTTTTATTGTATTTTGAGAACGTGGTTGTATTTGACAAACATATACAACTTTTTTTTTTTTTTTTTTTTTTTTTGGTATATTGATATTTTTACATGTGTTTATGTTTTTATTTATTGTGAGTACGGATTGCATTATGGCATTTTGATTAAGAGGAGTGGTTAGTTATTCGACATATTGGGACGAGGTTTATAACACACACACACATACACACACACACACACACACTACCCATTCCCACCAACCTTTCCACCCACATGTAAAACTAATAAAATATTCACTAAGTTTATAAAAATTAGGCTTGAGTTGAGTTGAGTTGAGTTGGAGTAGAAGTTGTGTCTCGTCTAGCCTAACCTACTCCACCACCCACCACTGCTATATTTACCACCACCACCACATCCTACACCATCTTCTCCTCCTCCTCCTCCTCCACCTCCTCCTCCTCCTGCTCCTCCTTCACCACCTCCACCTCCTCCTCCACCCACCACCCCCAGGAATGTTATTTAGGAACTAGACGTGGACGTGTGGGGCCTCATCCATCACCGCTGACCTCCTCTCCTCACACGACTCCCTCTGTCTGATAACATAGACTCGAACCAGGACTCTCACCAGGTATGTACAGTTGATGACAAAAGCTTCGTCGATACACTGTGGGGGGACTCGAGAATATGTTGGTTTAAGGGATCATCTGATGTGTTGTAGGAAATTTTGGAGGGCTGCTGAATCCTCCGAACTATGTAAACAAAAAAATATATGACCTCAATATTACTTTAATGGTTATTTATTTATTCTGTTTCGTGGCACAGTCTGGATGAATCAACAGCCTTCCATTTTATGTATCAGGAGAGGAAGTGTCCCCTATACCTTTGTTTTGATATGTTCTTATGACAGTTGTGCTTTGATAAGTGAGACCCTACAAGCGATCCATGAAAAACAGCTGCTAAACCAAGTCAGAGGAATCCAATCCATCACACTGGTATAGAGGGAAGCTGTTACGTGTTTACATTAACCTTGGTCACCCTCAGTTGTATTGAAATCTTTGCCTACTACTGTACACCTGAGTTCAGAAGTCCCCCTCGAAATTCGTGTGGCATCTTTGACTGTTAATAATTCCCTCAGATAATATAGTACAGTCGCGGTCAATAATAATCATCTACATATGGGTTTCTCAAACAATTTACTGTCTAATGTTTTCACGTTCATATAATTATGATGTTATTGTTTTAAGTAGTGTGTATCTGCTTGTATTACATTAAAAGATGGAAGTTAACCTATTTATTGGAAAGTTTATCATCTAAGTAACAGAGAGAAGCTGTCAAACTCATACGTAAGTTTTTTTTTACCCCTATATGGATGATTATATTAGACCGCGACTGTATGTGAGTGTAGAACTGTACCCTTCCTCCTCCAGATCTGCCTCCCTGCCATTATATATCTCCTCACCTAACACTCCCACTCTGTACAGCAGGTCATAACTGTTTCCACCCATTACCAAGTAGGAAGGGTTCAGGTTATCGCGGGAAAGTTATGATTTCGGCTGTACAGTGGAGAGTATAAATTTGTTTACACATGAGCTGGGGGATTCAAGATTAAAGAATGACGAATGATTAAACTATACTTAAACTATATTAAAACTATATTAAAACTATATTAAACTATGTAAACTTATATTAAACTATGTAAATTTATATTAAACTATGTAAACTTATATTAAACTATATAAAACTATATTAAAACTATAGTATTTAAACTCTAGAAAATATAACAAAGATATTCCTAAGCACTACATCTTACGAGTACCAAAAGAAGGAAAAAAAATAACATACACCGTTTTTTCCCATCCAATCCACGCGAAATGTAATAGCCATGAATTATCGAAGGGCAGCAGGAGTGACTGGAAAAAATATATATGTATAATCCTGGTGATCGCTTGTACAGTCATGGACAGTAGTTTAGGTACACGTAAGGAATAGTTAAGTGAATATTTGATAGTTTTTTTCTGGACGTGAGTTGTATAAGACTCTTTTAATTAAATAAGTTAAGGGAATAATTCACTGTTGTTACATTGGAGTGCCTTGATTCCTCCAAAGTATGCCAGGAAACAGGACCAGATGAACAAAAATATTGGCGTTCTTTTGCTTGGAATAGTTTGAAGGATTCAGTTGCTCCAGATTTGTACAGCAGGAGTAATAAGTTACGTCTTGTTTCATAGCCAAGTAAAATGCATATAAAAACATCGTCTGATATTCAAGGCCTATGTAGTTATGTCTGTATATAAAAAAAAAAAAAAAAAATGTTGGTTTCTACATTCGTGTGAGACTAAATAATTTTTTCACCACGACTGTTGAATTATCTTATTGTCAAGTAAAATGCATGTAAAAACATCGTCTGATATTCAAGGCCTCTGTAGGTATGTCTGTATATTAATAAATGCTGGTTTCTACATTCGTGTTGAATTATCTTATTGCCAAGTAAAATGCCTATATAAAAAATGGTAGGGTACCGTATTGAAGGCCATCGCGTGTAATTTTGGTTTATACATAGAAGGGTGAGACTTAAATTTTTTACCACGACTGTTGCATTATTTTATTGCCAAGTAAAATGCATGTAGAAATTATGAATGTATCATTGTATAGCCAATAGGGGAGGTTTTGCATGGGCGAATTGGACGTAACTTTTGACCTCGACTGTACACCCCTGGAGGAAGAGTGGCACGACCGTCTGGCCACCAAGTTTTATCCGATTTGTGATGCGTTATTGATGGACACGAAGGCAAGAATTTCATCTCTTGTTTTGCATGAGAATATTTTAAGGAGCCTGTGTGTGATCGTGGAGGCTTCTGATTCCTCCTGACTATGCCACGAAACGAACTCCTTCAATGTGGGTGTTTTCGTGGACCGGATGGTGGAGGCTTCTGATTCCTCCTGACTATGCCACGAAACCAACTCCTTCAATGTGGGTGTTTTCGTGGACCGGATGGTGGAGGCTTCTGATTCCTCCTGACTATGCCACGAAACGAACTCCTTCAATGTGGGTGTTTTCGTGGACCGGATGGTGGAGGCTTCTGATTCCTCCTGACTATGCCACGAAACGAACTCCTTCAATGTGGGTGTTTTCGTGGACCGGATGGTGGAGGCTTCTGATTCCTCCTGACTATGCCACGAAACCAACTCCTTCAATGTGGGTGTTTTCGTGGACCGGATGGTGGAGGCTTCTGATTCCTCCTGACTATGCCACGAAACCAACTCCTTCAATGTGGGTGTTTTCGTGGACCGGATGGTGGAGGCTTCTGATTCCTCCTGACTATGCCACGAAACGAACTCCTTCAATGTGGGTGTTTTCGTGGCACTGTTTGATTTACATTCACCAAACTTTCACATTCACAAAACTCTTAGTGAACATTATAGCTTTCCTTTATGGCTTTCCTTTCGATAAGACGGTAGTAAGAGCAAAATTACCCACTCGTGACAGTGCCTCAATATTTGAATAAAAACATATATAATCCTCACGTATCTCTCTTGGAAACTATAAGCTGAAATAAGTTTGCACCTTATAATATTTCATCATTCAGGAGAGAGCCTGGTTTCAGGTACATACAGCCTCGGCCAGTAGATTCCATTACACATAAAGGTGACCTACATATAGATAAACATTTCATAGATTTTCTCTGGTAGTAAGTTGTAAATAAGTTAAGAAGCAGATTCTAATTGTAGTAAACGTTCACACATTTATCAAAGTAATAATATCATAAGCAATAATATCATAATATTATCATATCATAATAATATTATAATAATATCATAATAATATTATAATAATATCATAATAATATCATAATATCATAATAATATAATAATAATATAATATAATAATATAATATCATGATATCATAAGCGATAATATCAAAGCAATATCATAAACTTATGCTGACATGTAAACAATGGGCTGATATATCTACGAGTTTTTGTGTATCTGCATTGAAAGTTGTTGTTGTCAGCGA